>JAUMHP010000073.1:9051550-9085986 GCA_032361065.1 Enteromius trimaculatus | reverse complement strand
TGCCCACCCCCCTCTCGAGCGCTCTCTCCCTCCCTCTTCTCTTTCTTTCTGTCTTTCTCTCTTTTCTTTGACCTCATCTTTTCTTATGCTTTGCTTTCCCTCCCCCAGTTCCTCTCTTCCTCCTTTTTTGCTGCATTCTCTTCTTCTCTCGCCCTCCCCCACCTCTTTTCTCTCTGTCGCTCTCTCTCTTTTTCTATTTCTCTCCCATTCACCCCCCCCTTCCCTTCCCTTTTCTCTCTATACCTCTCTGTCTCAGTCCCCCTCCCTCTTCCTCTTATTCTCTCTCTCCCCCTTGTCTGTCTCACTCCCTCCCTCTCTTTCCAAACTGCTTTTCTTTCTCCTTTTCTTTCTTTTGTCACTCATTTTTTTTGTGTGAGCACTGGCTCTCAGACATTGCACGGGCATCCTGCGGCTTAATTATTTGAGATGCGCAAATAAACAGACCTGTAGAACTCCTCCAGGAAAACATTTCAGCATATCTCACTCACTGTCTGTCTGACACCGTCAGACACACCTCCAGTGCGCCGGTGATTAGAGATCACTCTGTGTGTGTGTGTGCTGGCTTGACACATGTTTGCGATCATCTCTAAAGAGAAGATGTGTTGAGAAGTGAGCTTTTGTTAGTATGAGCGAATATGTTTGTTAAAGGGTCACGCCGTATGTGCGTGAGAAAGAGAGATAGTGAATGTGCGCGAGAGAGAGAGCGAAAGAGAAAGAAAGAAAGAAAGGAGAAAGAGATGGGGGAGTGTGGGGAAGGAAGGGCAGAGAAACGGAAAGAAAGAAAGAGAATGGAAGAAATAGGTTTGTGTGTGTATGTGTGTGTGAGAGAGGCAGGCACAGTCAGTTCTGATAACAGCAACAGTAGGAGGAGGATGAGCTTGGCTCCGCCCCCTTTCCCTCTCGCAGCTATAAATAGGAGCTGGTGTTTTTTGCTCCTCTCACTTCTCTTGAAGGATGAGGTCCCTGAAACATCTCAAACATCACACCAGGAGTAATGTGGTGAGTGCTCAACCCAAACATACATGCCTCACGAAGCGGCTTGTGTTGATATGTTGACTTTGAACTGTTGGTTAATTGCTTTGTTAAAGTTTGCAACTTTGAATTGGGGAAATGAAATAACTTTTATCTCTCTCACAGAATACCGCAAGAGTGAAATTTATACTTCAACATTGATCTCTTTTTCAGTTTAGCCTTATGTTGTCTCTCTGCTTCCAGTGCAGTGTGTTTCTCCTGTTTTCTCCTGTTTATCTCTCAGACTCACACACACACACACACACACACACACACAGGTTCATTCTGTGCTGGTCTCTACGCTAGCTAGCGTTTGTGTTTTTTATCTATTTTTATATTCACTTCAGCTCTTCTCATACAGGCACGACTGCTATCTTGCCCGACTGGCTCTTTCATTTGTCTTTCTGTCTTAACACTCTTTCCTATTCCCTCCCTCCTTCTTTCTTATTTCTCACCCTCTTCTTTTTTTCTCTCTTTCTGTCTCCTTAGTTTCAGTCTTTCACTCCCCACAACCCCTCCCTCTCTCTTTATCTCTCTGTTGTACTCTCTCTCACTCACTCAGTTTCTTTCGGTCTCTCATCCCCCGCCGCCCCTCCCTCCCCCTCTTCTTTTCCTCTCATTCTTTCTGTATCTCTCTTTATCTTTCTTTCCTCACTCCCCTCCCTCACTCAGTCACTGTCTATCTCTCATCCCCCAGTTCCCCTTTCCCTCCCCGTCCTCTCTCTTCCTTCTTTCACTTGCTTCCTCAATCACCCTTTTTCTCTCACTCATTCACTCACTCTGTCACTCACTCTTTTTTTTCTGTCTGTTTCTCCCTCCCTCTGTCTGACTACTTTAAAAGCAGTAATTATAAATGACATGGTTATCAGGGCATCCAGGTTCCCCTTCTCATTTCTCGCTCCCTCTCTCTCTCGGCCCCCCCCCCCCCTCTCTTTTTCTTTCCCCTGTCTCTGCTTTTCTGTCTCTCTTCCTCTGTTTTACAGCTGTCAGTCGCTCCCTTCCTCTTTCCCTTGTGTACGGTTGTTTTTCATAATCTTAAATCCGTATTGTGTAGCTTTTTTTTTTTGTTTTTTTTTCAAGAACAAATCAAGGTACCAGCTCGTTAGAGGTGATAATGTGTTTCTAAAAAAATAAGCTTTAACTTGTGTGTTCTTGACAGTGATTTAAGCATTCTGAGGTGTGGTAAAGTGACCTGAGCTAAGAGTTTAACCAAGTTCCCTTTAATTAATCTATACGTAACTAACATAATCATCAGCCTCAAAGAACAATTTCTCTCATAAGTGCTGCATCTAACTGGATCATGTTGGCTTCAGCCAATGTGTGAAGTTCACAAACTGACTAGACTTGCTGGGACAGCTTAAACTTCACTGTCCAGCCTTTTCATAGTCAGCAGTGGCAGCGCTTAACCTTACAGGAAATGCTGTGGATAGTCCATGGATGTAGACTTCCCTCTCGGACCCAGACACTCTTTGTGCTTCGCGTTCGTTTAAAGACTGAAGGAAGGAAGCATGGCGCTCAAACAGATCTGTCTTATCTCTTCTATCTAAAGCAATTTCTGCTGGACACGGAGGCAAGGCGTTGTCAGACTATGTCTCTTGCTTACTGCTGTGAAAATTAGATTAATTTATATATACGGTTAGTTTCCCCAAAAAAGATCAGGTACGATTTTAGAAAAACATATTGCAAGAATTTGCAAGTTTTTTTCATTCCTAAAACAAATCCACAAACTCTAGTTAAACAGCTCTTATTTGTTGCCCCGCATCAGTCAACTTGGTTGCTCTGACACTCATGTAGATGTGACGCTATTGCTATTGTAGTGACACTGTTGCCATGACAGCCTTAGCCAGACTTTGTTGCTACGACTGTATTGTATTGACACTTGCAATGGCAGATTTACTCTACACTGATTCAGATTTTATGAAGTATTGCTAAGACCTGTTGTTGTGTCTGTTTACAGGAAGAGCAGGAAGTTCCTCTGGTTCGCTGCTATTCTAAAGTCATGGAGCATGCAGTGGACGTTGGCACTCAGACTGACCCCGTGGTGGTCCTGTCCCTGGCCCAGGCTGCTGTGCTGGGACTCATATCACAGAACGAAATCTTTGGAGCCACAATTGCCCCAAATGGTTTCTACACTGGAGAGGGACGCGAAGGCCCCGCTCCACCTCCAGAGTCCATGGAGTATGAATATGCAGATCAGCTAATTGGAGCCAATGGAGACTATCTATCGGAGCCTCACGGGGAGAGCAGGAGGCCAGAAGGGCTCTACGGGGCAGAACGCAGGCGTCCAGGACCCCGTGTGAGGACCAAGAGGCCCTTAAGTGGAGGAGCCCCAGAGGAATCCACAGAGAGGTGTTCGGACACACCGAATCAGGTGAAAGGAGAGAGGCCAGAGTTCTCTAGCCCATGTTATCTTTCGAATCCCCAGCAAACTGAAAATGAGCCAGAAGTGTTGGACCTAGCACCTCAAAGAGTGCCAATGAAAGAAGAGCAGTGTAACAAAGGCTACCCTGAGCCCTCAAGGGAGCCAGCCATCCAACAGGTTGACTCTGACACCCAGATGCAAGCCCGCCAAAGCCCTGTGGGGCATGGAAAAGCATTGGTGGAGTCCTCTGAGGGAGGACGGGGAAAGCAGGAGGAACCAGAAGAAGAGAAGGAGGAAGTGGAAGAGAGAGCACTGAACCTGAAAACCACAGAGGAGGATGTGAGTCCAGCAATGAGGCGCTACTATGAATCCAGTGTGACGGCATATGAGGCTGCTGAGATGGGCCTGCCAGGAGACTACGAAGAGGGCGGCCAGGCCATGATGTGGACGGAGGGTGAGAACTCTCTGGGTAGACGGATGCAGATCGACCGGCTAGATATTAACGTGCAAATCGACGAGTCCTACTGTGTGGATGTGGGAGAAGGCCTGAAACGCTGGAAGTGCCGCATGTGCGAGAAGTCTTACACTTCGAAGTACAACTTGGTTACGCACATCTTGGGTCACAACGGCATCAAACCACATGAGTGTCTGCACTGTGGAAAGCTCTTCAAGCAGCCCAGCCATCTTCAGACGCATCTGCTAACACACCAGGGGACGCGGCCGCACAAGTGCACCGTCTGCAAGAAGGCCTTTACCCAGACTAGTCACCTAAAACGCCACATGTTGCAGCACAGCGACGTCAAACCTTACAGCTGCCGCTTCTGCGGACGAGGATTTGCCTACCCCAGCGAGCTACGTACCCATGAGACCAAGCACGAGAGCGGCCACTGTCATGTTTGCACACAGTGTGGCATGGAGTTCCCCACACATGCCCACCTCAAGCGCCACCAGGTCAGCCACCAGGGCCCGACGACCTTTCAGTGCACCGAATGTCACAAGTCCTTCGCCTACCGTAGCCAGCTCCAGAACCATCTGATGAAGCACCAGAATGTGCGGCCCTATGTCTGCTCGGAGTGCGGCATGGAGTTCGTGCAGATCCACCACCTGAAGCAGCACATGCTTACACACAAGGTACTGACACAGCAGGCCCCCGAACACAAGGTACTTAAACCTCATTAGTTTCCGTAATCTTCCCGCCATGCTATTAGAAATTACTCCCCGGTGATTTTGAGATCCAAACCCCACCTACATTTCCCACCACTATATGTTCCCGTAAAGCTGTAGGTTAATGTGTCATCTTCTGTTGTGTCTCGGGGATTGCCACAACAAGTTTCTGTGTAAATGGAGCCGTCTCTGTCAGTCCCTTCCAGCCATCCAATCCGCCTCCTACCCTGCCATTAACTCATCCCGTTTCCCTGTCCCTTGCACTAGTATGGAGCTGTTTTGTTTTGTGTGTGCTTTGTGCAGTGAAGTGTGTCTCACAAGCTGATACTTCCTCCTTTCATTTCTCACTCTCCATGAGTATGATTCATCTCGTCATGACTGCAGTGTCAGTAAACAGAATGTGTCACAGGTCAGCAGGGTTCGAAACCAAAAACACATCAGCAGTTAGTCATTTCTTCAGCATTTACATCAACAGTTTGAGCTCTTCTGTTTTATTGCTATTAGAGATAATGAGCATCGCTCATAATTGAGAACAGTTAGTTGGGTATACTCCATAGACGAAGCTTGCATCTGTATGTGCTTTATAATTGGGAATTGGTCATCCCTAGCTCTCCTGGGAAGGCTTTCTACTAGATGTGGAAACATTTACAAGAATTTGATCCTATTCAGACTTAAGCAGATCAGGAACTTAGGTGATGTGACCCAGTCCCCATTTATCTCAAAAGATTTCATTGGAGTTCAAGTCTGATTTTTGTGAAAGCCGGTCAAGTTTTTCTACATCAGACTCGTTTATTGTATTTATTCAGTTGTGCAAGTTGGAAGTTGCCACATAAATCTCTAGAACTGTGAAAATAAGGGTCCAAACACAAGGTAGCCCACTCACTTATGGCATTGTAGTGTAGATTAATTGTAGTTCTTAAATGCAAAGTGTGTTTTCGTGCATGTAAGGATGGCAGTATTCCCTGGATACACTGGAAGTGTTCATTGAATAGTCAAATTGTTAAGGCGAGAGAATGTTTAACCCTCTTCATTTGTTAATGTTTTAGCTTGGTGGAGCATCAGAGCTCGCACTGCACTGCATACACAAATCTATTTACCCTGCAGCATTGCGATAACAACAGTGAATAAAGTGTGTGTGTGAATTTGTTGCTCTGTATTATGGATTCTAGTGAGCATGCAAGACAGGCACCCTACTGATGGATTCAGCTGCGCTTATGACAACTAACCACTTTTTCTCATTCAGCTGATGCCAGCGATAAATCATTTTTCCACCCGCACTCAAAAACGAAAAAGAAAAAAAAATAGTATACCGCTAATTACAAAAGTTACTTTTAAAGTGATGGTCACATTGGAATCGTCTCTAAATATATTGCTGTTGTTATTCTCTCTCAGGGTATGAAGGAATACAAATGCGACGTGTGTTCTCGCGAGTTCACTCTCTCTGCCAACCTGAAGCGACATATGCTGATTCACACGAGTGTGCGCCCTTTCCAGTGCCACGTCTGCTTCAAGACCTTTGTTCAAAAGCAGACGCTTAAAACACACATGATTGTCCACTTGCCTGTGAAACCTTTTAAGTGCAAGGTGGGTACAAAGAAATCTTCCGTGCCAATATAACCCTGCTGGAGCCCTGTCTTTTTCTGCCTCTAAAACGTACTGAATTGGTTTCTGTAGGTGTGTGGGAAGTCCTTCAACAGAATGTATAATCTGCTGGGGCACATGCACCTTCATGCAGGTAGCAAACCCTTCAAGTGTCCTTACTGCACCAGCAAGTTCAATTTAAAGGGCAACTTGAGTCGACACATGAAGGTGAAACACGGAATCCTGGACACATCAACTGAAGGACAAGGTAATATGCAAACCTGACCTCAGATTATACTTACCTGTGACTCCTGATGTTCTCAGTGTTATAGAAAATTAGAAAAGACAGGTATAGCCTGTTTGACTCCGCCTCTCAAGGCCACAGAGAAAATGTGATGCTTGTAGAAGTTGATGGTATGCGCACACCAAAAATGAAGCAAACATTTGCATATCATTACTCGCTCTAAATTTCTCATATTTGGTGTCACAAAAAAAACAAAAACAAATTCTGATACTACTGGACGTGTCTTTAAAGCTCTGATTGGCTTCATGCTAATAATGCTAATTTTCTGCGCAAGTAGACATTTGCACGGAAATCCAGATTGAGGCGAATATCGTTCGTTCAAGGCAAATGTGCCGCCCCAGCCCAATTTTCATCTGTTTGCTTCTTGGCATTAACTTTGATCTACTTGCGCAAATAATTACATTTACTTTTGGTGTGCACGGTGCATCTCTGCAAGTGTAAAGAAAAATAACATTCAAAAGGTTTTTGATTACCTTTCACAAAACTATAAAGCATTGTTCTAAATCTCCCTGTATTTACCAAAAAGTAAAAGCTAGTTATGCTATTAGCCAGACTTTTATATGCGTGTCTCCATTTCTTTCCTCAGATGCCCTGCCTGATGCGGAGAGTCAGGAAGATTACGAGGAAGAGAGCTTTGATTACAGTGAGCGGGAGAATCTAGCCAGCAACAACGCACCAGATTTGGCGAAACTCACCAAAATTAGCTACTACAACTACACTAAGGTTGCTTCTCGCTTCAACACAACTTAAAAAGCTGACTGAGACACTAAAATGCGGTTTACGGTGTGGGGGGGAAAAAAAGACTCTAATGGTCATTTCTGTAGTACTCTTGGCTCTGACGTGAGCCAGTGAGGAAATAGCCATCATGAAGTGGATGTGCACTGGAAGCCATTTTGGCTCTGTCAAACTAAAGTGATAGCAGAGTGAAGCTTCATTTTAACAATGCCATTTCACAATAGGGACCATCCTGAGGAATAAAGGACTTTCAGTAGGTGCTATTCTTTTTGCCCATCACAGCGCAGTTCTTTAAAAGGTTATCATAAGTCAAATTAATGGTCCGATATAAGAAGGCACTTAATCTATACAGACAATCCCCAGCTCTTTAAAACACAGACATGCCTGCCGCAAGGAATGGGATCGTTCACTCAAATTGTTTTTTTTTTTTTTTTTTAGTCATAATTTACTCGCCTTCATGTTGGTAACCAAACTGTTGCTGGTGGTAACCTATGGAAGTTAATGGCAACTACCAGCAACTGTTTGGTTATCAACAATATTCAATATCTTTTGTGCTCAACAGAATAAAGACATTCATACACGAGCAACATGAGGGTGAGTAAATGTTTAAAAAGTTCCTTTTTAGGTGAACTATCCCTTCAGTCTTGTTGGTGGTTTACTGTCCAGCAAATTAAATACTACTTTATAGGACTTAACCAAAGCTGACAAAGTGCAAATAGTTCTCATTACAAGTTAACTTTCCTAGCATTTAGTTTTTCAACATACTGTGATCATTTTTTATTTTTAAGATTCCTTTTTTAGCGGTTTGTGGTTTTCAATGAGCCAATGCAGTTTGTAGCTCACAGTGGATTGAGTTTGTGGGACAGTTTTTCCAGTGCCTGTTTTCTTTTTTTTTTCTTTTTTCTGGAAAGAATGATGGGCCAGACCATGGCATTTGATCACTGTATAGCCTTCTGGATATTTTATTTGTTATTACATTGCAAATAGTATTTATTGTTCAATGTTGTTGGCATTCCTAAGTGTAAATACATTGCCAGCGTCCAGATGGATGGATTTTATTTCAAGTTAAAAATGTACAAGCTAAGCCATGGGTTTAGTTCAATTTGAGAATAATTGCATTATTTACCCAAGTGCATTGTTTGGTCCATCTTCTCTAAAATACAAGAATCTTATATTTTTTGTTGTATATTTAGTTTGCTGAATGTATTTAATACAAACTAAGATTTGTCCCTTTAAAGCGTTCAATATTTCGCAAAGCCATGCGTCAGCCAAAAAAGAAAACTGTTAAATATTTCATCTTCGTAAATCTGAGATGTCTTATTAGTTTGCAGTCTGTTCTTCTGTGTACTATGTACTAGCTAACTGTGGGCTAAATTCATTTCTTTTTAAAATGTGATCATCTTCTAGCATTTTTTTTTTGATGTGGCTTAAATGACCTTATTCCAAACCTCATCCAGTTTAATCTCCTTGGACATGAAACATTGTAACGTGCACTGCATCTTTCACAAAGTCACCAATACTGGTTGAATTTTGGCGAGGATGCCCTAAAAACACTGGACAAAAATATTAACTGCCCTTGTGTGTGCAAGAGTGTCTCATCCATCATTCCCGCACAGCGCTCAGGAGTGATGAACGACAGTCTGCCGACATGTGACAGGGCTCGAGACCCAGCAGAGAATGAGTGGGGAAATTCACCATGTATTCTCCATCTAGCTAGGCAGCTCAAAATGTTAATGTGTAACAAGATGTGGTGCATTTTTATTGTTTTAAATGGTTGTGTCCTTGCATTTTGGGCAGTTCGCTCTAAGCTAGGCAGGAGTTTTAGTTTTGTATAAGCTTTCGATTCTTTTGTTGCACACTGATGTGAATATGATGTTGATAAATGTTAAACGTTGTGCTATGGACATTATAAATTAATACATTTATTTACCTTTAACCGTGTGTGTGTGTGTGTGTACATATGGTGATGAACCACACAACAACAGGGATCCAGGTGGCAGAGACTTTATTAGAGGGTTTCTCACATGACCCTTGAACATATTCTCCTGTGTTTTTATACAGTATCTGACATACAGTACTTCATCTTACAAAAATAGACCCCTGGAGGTGCGGGAAGAGATGGGATCACCCATCAGTAGGATTAGCTAACAGAACAGCTAGGAACATCACTATGTTTTTATTACTCCTCCCTTCATACATTATGCTGTTTTCATGACCTTTTAAGTTAAAAATGAGGTACAAAAAGACAGACACTCTCCGTGGTGTCCGGGCCCGATGTCCTTCATTTGCCCAAAGCCTTGTCCAGGTTTGTCTTGATGGCATCCAGGAAGTCTGTGGTGTTGACGTAATGCTCGTTCAGCTTACAGCTGTGGTCACAAAAAAAGACGAATGTTAATGATATCAGAGACATTAACTAAAAGAAAACCTTAACAATTGATGTCAGCAGTTTTATCATTAGGGCTAGTCCTTTAATGGAGGTCAAAGACATTAAACTTGGATCATTTTTTTATATGCTCTGAGTCTGAATAATTTGCTGACTTACTTGGCGAGACCATGAATGCAGCCAGCCAGATCCTTGGTCATCACGCCACTCTCCACAGTCTCCACGCACACCCTTTCTAGAGTCTGAGAGAACCTGCACAACAATAGACAATGATTAACAGTTACACTTCCATTAAAACATGACCGATATACATAAATAAAATGATCACTGGCAGTAATAAACAAACTTACTTGATCAGGTCTGGGTTACCATCAAGTTTGCCACGGTGTTCCAGTCCCCTGGTCCAAGCAAAGATACTGGCGATGGGGTTAGTGCTAGTTGGCCTTCCCTGTGTAATAGGTTAAAAATCAATAATGATGGGTCCTTTGGTTTTTTGTTGCAAAGTTAGGTAATACATTGCAGACAGATATGCGTGGTAAAAAAAAAAAAAAGCACTAGTATTTGCACCTGGTTACAGAATAAATATATACAAAAAGCAGGGTATGTTAGAAATGATCATTTTAAATAAATGTTATTAATGACAAAATAATATATTACTACAGTAAACATATAATGGCTGCATTAACCTGATCACAGAAATATTAAAATGTTGAACATTTAAAATTATTACAATTATTTATTTATTTTTTTGGCAGCAACTACTCCAGTCCTGAATGTTCCATGATCCTTCAGAAATCATTTTAATATGCTGGTTTGGTGCTCCAGAAACATTTCGTAATATTATAAATATTTGACTGATATCTGTGGGGACTGAAACTTAAAGGATTCTGTCATAAACCAAATACACTTTGTTTTAAATATTTATTTAAATGTATTAGTTATAAAATGTACCATATTTCTGAATTCTGAAACACAGCAGCAATGACAAGTGTTTAATATACATTATTTATTAACTTGTGGGCACATATGCTCTTTAAAAAAATGGACTTTAGCATTTAAACATTGAAGACTTAACTTGTCATTTTTTCCTCTCACCACAAGATGGCATAAGAAATCTAAAAATTCAGTTGTGGAAGCTTCTGGTTGCTTTATTTAGTTTTTATATTTCTGTTTTATTTATGTATTTGGTTGTTGTTGTGTTATTATTTGTGTTAAATGAAATAAAACAAATTAAACTATTTCCAATTTTCTCTCTCAAATCTAAAATACATAGCAAAATAAATAAATGTAATTAAAAGAAACAAACCTTCTGGTGTTCACGATAATGCCTGGTAACTGTGCCGTGAGCAGCCTCGGCCTCAATGGTCTTTCCATCAGGACACACCAGCACAGAGGTCATCAACCCCAGAGAACCGAAACCTGCAGACAATATTCAACATCCTTTAGTCAGGTATCAAATTTTTTTTCAAATATCCTTTTATCCTTCATCGTGTGCCTCTTTTCTGTTTTTAGAGTGCATATAATATTTGTTTAGACCATAATCATATTTGTTTAAACGCATGTAGACCATGACGACTTGAAGTGCTAAAAACTACTATAAAACAGTTCTGGTTTTAATTGGATAAAGGAGGTGAAATATGGTACATATATGGTTGACAATTGTTGTAAATATATATATATGATTTACCCTGAGCAAGGATGTCAGACTGTACATCTCCATCGTAGTTCTTGCAGGCCCACACAAAGGCGCCTGATGACTTGAGCACCTGAGCCACCATGTCATCGATGAGCCTGTGCTCATACCAGATCTTCAGCTTGTCAAACTCTGGCTTGTAGTTTCTACACAGAACACCAAAAAAGACGGTTCAGTATTTTGCATTAAAATTACTTTAGAAAAATACAGTTTCACATGTCAGCACTGTGACAGCATCTCAAAGAGCTAATCTCATAATTACACAGCAACACACGCTCATAGAAAACACACGGTGGAAATGCGTAAATAAGAAGCGTGCCAGCTCTGATAAATCCAATGCAGCTTCTCACTTCTCAAAGATATCCTGGAAAATGTCCTTGAATCTGCCATCGTAAGCCTTCAGGATGGTGTTCTTAGTGCTCATGTAGAGAGGCCATTTCTTCTGAATGGCGTACTGGAAGCAGCTGTGAGCGAAGCCATTGATGGACTGTTAGAAAGAGACGAAAGACAGAATGTCACACAAGCGGGAAAATAGATGTTCCACTTTCACAATAGGGAATTCTACTAGGAAACGCTGGCTGTGTGATTCCAAAGGGTGAGCAAAAAAATCACTCACTTCAAATGTGAAGTGGAAATGGTGTAAAAAATGAATTTCAGCACTATCAATTTGCAGCCTACGATGAACAGAGACTTCATTCAGTCAATGTCTTTTGATGGAGAGCGGCCTGAAGGCAGACACCTCATCTGTTGTAAAGCCAAACAGACCATTCCCCTGACTACAAACAAAGACCTGAGGACATCAGGGTTCACTGCAGGTACACGAGCCAAGGGAGGTCATCTATTATCTAGACTTCATCCGGAGGTGTAAGCACAGAACATAACAGAATTTGAGTTAAAAGGCCTTAATTATACAAACTCAGAATACACGAGACGGTCTAAAAATGTCTTTAATTTAAGGTGTTATTTTTACACCTTCAAGACAGATCACCACCAGAGTATAAGCTCATTAACCGAAAATAATACATTTTTCTAATTTATATTATCAGTTTGTCAATTTTTTATTTCAGTGGAAATTAAGGAGGTCCCAGTAGATATCCTGTTTTAAGTTCACACTTGGATTCATTTCAATGCTATGAACACTTTAATACCCCTGGATGCTGTATTTCAGGAAGTGCAAAATTCAGAGGTCCAACACCTTTTAACCAACTCATTTTTGTCTTCACAAGTCTGTGATTACTGCATTTTTAAATCAACTTACTTTGAATTCACAAAAAAATTATTTCCAAATGAGCAAGTATATAAATATGACCTTTATTCTTCTACTGTTCAAAAGTGTATTGCCTTTTATTGCAATATTTAAATTTTAAATGTAAAAACCAAACTACATTTTACTCCAGTCTTCAGTGTCACATGGTCCTTCTTAAATTCCAAGCTGATTTGGTACTCACACATTTATAATATTATCCACATCAAAAAATGTAAGTCCATTTAATTTTTTTTTTTGGCAAATGAAAATGTGATACTGTTTTTAGGATTCTTTGATGAACTGAAATGTCAAAAGAACAGCATTTATTTAAAATAGACATCTTCACATTACACATGTCCTCACTCTTCAATCTGATCAATTTAATTATTCCTGCCTGAATCAAAGTATTATAAAAATGTACTGATCCCAAAATGGTGAACAGTTTGTAGATACTTATTTAACTTTAGATTTATGCTTTTTTAATAACTTGTGTAGAAAAGCATACTTTAAAATTGTGCATTTCCATCTGTGGGTACAAGAAAAGCATTATTGTTCTTTTCACAGGTTGTTTATGATATCAGTGTTTTAAAAAAGAAAACCTTATATGCATATGTGCACTGACCTCGTCAGTATTATACATTCCCATTCCACAGCCACCACCAGGGAAATCGAACACCTCCCACTCCTTGGCTTTGCTTCCATCGGCTGGAGAGAAGACCATTTTGAATTTGCCGGGTTGGCTCACAACAAAGTCTGTTGCTTTGTACTGCAAATCAACAAGAAGTTTACAGTTCAGTTGGAACACCCTGGGGAAAAACTACATTTAAGACCACCCAGATCATCAAAAAAAAAAAAAAAAAAAAAAAAAGAAACGGACCGGGTCGCCGTGGGCATTTCTGCCAATGGTGATGGGGTGTGTCCAGCCAGGAACAAGTCTGGGAATGTTCTTGCAGATGATTGGCTCACGGAAGACAGTGCCACCGAGAATGTTCCTAATGGTTCCGTTAGGGCTCTTCCACATCTTCTTCAGCTTGAACTCTTTCATGTGTAATTGATGACAAAGATTAACACAATGAACCTACATATATATGCAAAAACACATATACTGAAAGAAAAGCCGATACAAACTACAACAAACATCAAAATGGTTAAACTGTACAGCATGGCCAATACATCAATCTATCATTAGAGCAGATATTAAGTATACCATACCTTCGACCCTAGCTTCGTCAGGCGTAATGGTGGCACATTTCACAGCAACATTGTACTTCTGGGTAGCTAATGCAGAGTCGATTGTGACTTGGTCATCAGTCTGGTCACGGTAAGGAAGACCCAGGTCAAAGTACTTCAGCTCCACATCCACATTGTTCAGAATGAGCTACACACAACGGTATCGAGTTAAAGGTTTGAACAGTCATTCTCATAAAACATATTAAATATAGTAAAGCTAGTGATTTGGTGCTTTTATTTTACCCTAAAAGGACCATGTAATTTTTCAAAATCACTTGCTGCTACTGTATCTTAATATCAAGTTTGATTTGCAACAATTTCACACTCACCCTAAAAACAACGCCACGCATGAACATTTAAATTCTTACTGAGTAGATATAATATTCTCTGGATTAATGGCATTGTTTTTCTGGCTATAAATAATGATCCCATTCTGATTCTCCACAGAATTGGCAGAATAACTTCAGCTTGTTGAACGTCACCACCACCATCTGCCGTCTCTCTCAGGAGGCAGACGGCCAGTCAGTGAGAATGACCTCAACACTGGCCCTGCCCCTGCGTGATGCGGCCGTAATCTCCCGGTCTTCACGCGTAAACACTCTTCCAGTAAGCCTATCACACTGTCTTTTTAAAAAAAAAAAAAAAGGAGGAGATCTGCGTAACACGCCAATCACTCCTCCACGTCTGTTTAATTCTCCCAAGAGACACTGTCACATTCCCTTTCCAATTTCCATCTCCTTTTGTCTTTCTACTCATGTCTAACCCAATTTTCGTTCTGTCTGTGCCTGTCTAGGCTTCTCACTCTCCTGTTTCTCTCTTTCCTTTGCCCTCTACATCTTTCCCTCCCGCATTCTCTTCCTCCCGGTGAGTATGTGTGTGTGTCACCGTTTTAAAAATAGAGTAGACAGACACTGCTTCCCTCCCCCTCATTCTCTCACAAGCTAGGCGTTTAAGTACCTTTTCTTTGATGAACTCCCAGATGATCCTGGTCATCTCATCTCCGTCCATCTCCACCACCGGCTGCGCCACCTTGATACGTTTATCGGCATCTGTCAAATAAAACAAAAATCTTTTGATCAGCCCGTTTTTTCATTCAGCCCTGAATAAGGGATTGTTTCTCCCACTCATGAGAGAACCGGAAATTATTGGTTCTTCAAGGAGGAGGATAATAAAGACATAAAGCCCCATTCACACCAGCAGCCACTACTGAGGAGTCGCTGGTCGTTGTTCTGAGTTCTGGTTGCACAAAAACATTATTGAACGTCACTATTAATAAAATGTAATTTCTGCTGACACTGACAACATTTTTGTGCCACTTTACGCCACTGCAGTCATCTACCTGTGTCAAAATGATATTTGGATCTACAAAATTTTATTTGCAAAAACCGAACGCCACTTCAAAAAACGGTATTGTCCGCGTCAAAGCTATCGTGAGTTCATGTTTGATTGCAGAAGCCAACAAGTCTATTTTAGTGAATCAGCACGCTGTATGCAGGTCAGGTGACAAGGTTTCACGTTGAAAAGACGTGCTAGCTGAGTAGTTTCGTCAAAGCTGGCTTGAGTGATCGAGGATGGATAACATCATCTTCAGGGCGTAAAATGAAAATAAAAGCTGAAACGTTTTCACGGAATCTTAAAAAAGCAGCACGTTTACAATGATGAGGGAAAAGCTCTGTGTATTGCATGTAATCACTTCCATACAATCTATGATCACATCTGAAGAGCTTACAAAGATTAAACTACTTATTTACTCTACCAAAAAAAGATAATTCAAACAGTCGTTTTACTTTTGCTATAAAAAAAAACCCTTTTAATATGTTAAAAAATAAAAAAATAAATTATTACTTAAACAACCCAACTGCACTTTTTGTTTTACAGTATCTGTGCGCACGATCATAGGCATACATAAAGTAAAGCTAGACCTAATTTTTAAATATTTCACAATTTTATGGTTTAACTTTTTGTTTGTATCAAATAAATACGGACTCCGTGAGCATAAGAGACATAAGAAAATAAGAAGAAAAAAAAACTACCAACCCCAAACTTTTGAACAGTATTTTGAACATGAAAATATGCATGAAAAATCTTTCCATTGATCATCTTATGAGCTGAAATATCTTGATAATTGCATTTGCAGCACAGTTTGCACTGTGGTTTTGTTACTTCCTGTTAAGAGTTGACAGTAAAACAGTACACAGCATCTCAACTCAAGTTTCAAAGATACTAAAAATGTTTTAAAAAGCCATTTGCAAGTGGTTATTTCACATATGTCGTGCCCTTTGAATCACCCTAAGCAAAGTATTGGACAATATGACCATGAACCCTTATGTAATGCCTGATTATTGGATTGAGCAGGCCCAGGTTTCATTTTTAAAGATCATTGGGTCAGCCCACTTTTGTAGATTTACTGGCTGATTGCCAATTAAGGTTGATAGATAACAGACCACTTAGAACACCATTTAGAGGTGCTTTAAAAGTATTTCTTAGTTAATATTTTTCTATATCCTGAATTCAATAGTTTTTATTTTATTATAAGTTGTGTTGCCCATTATCAATTGAAAAAACAAAATGATAAGGATCTATGCTGTTATTGTCCAACACACCATTTACCTAGGGTGTTTCCGAAGAATGAAGAAATGATAAAGATATGAAAATGGCTCACAATACCGCCCACTCCTAGAACCAATTTGCAGCAATTTCATGAATTAAATGTCTTCTGTTAGTGTTTCTAACACCTTTTATGCCACTGCTTCCCACTAAAGCAAATAAGTAGAGGTCATCTCAATCTCCTGCTCTTTCAGTGGGGACAAAGTAGAGGAAGGAGGGAGAGCCATGGAGGGAATCAAGTGACTTCTGCAAAGTTTCATCTTCTGCTAGAGAGCCAAGAGTTGGCAATGCTGTCATAAACAGTGAATTGGTTCATAAAAGACAAAATGCTGTCAATAAAGCATGGCATGATGACCTTTATAAGTACTGTGAGTAACACATTTACCATACTTGATAGATGTAACACTCTTTCAACAGCCACAGGTCGTATCCATGAAGTCAAAGTTCAGATCCTATGATCATTCAAATCAAATTCCATTCCAGCATAACAGTCACCGAAAAAAAAAAAAAATCTAATATTTAACATGTTTTATGCAACGTGTTTGTATAAAAATAATAAAAAGTGTCATCTATAAAAGATAAGACCATTTCTTTTCAGCAAATCCAAGATGTAGGCTATCATCCACTAATACATTACTACTAAGCTACAGAAGGGGCAGAAAAGCCATCTTTCAACTAGAGTTACTGCTCATCACAGCTGTGTCAACCAAAAGTGCATTATGGGAAAGGCCTTTCGCTTGAAACCTGACTGGGTTTGAAAACAGAAATTACATAAACAGGGAATCCAGGGGAAAAGAACCCTCTCACTAGTCATAAGCGCTAGGACAGCTTGCTAAAGGGGGGAGGAGGAGATATGGGCAGGATTATGTAAGAATGCTTCAATGCCCTGTTTCTAACAACACTACAGCCATCTGCACAGCGAATGATCCTTCCATGAACAATACCTTTATGCTGAAATGCGGCGTGAACTGACGTGCAATGATGGACTGCAGATAGCTCACGTTTCCTGTGAATGTCTGAGAAATCTCACCCAATAGAAAATAGAATGCAATGCATGCTGAACAAGAACACGTGATCTACAATCCAGTGGACTTGAGCTGTTCTTACTGGCAATTGGATGTGATAAAATTGCATGCTTCACATATACTGAGCATAAAATAGCCACTACCATTTTACTCCTACACTAAAGTACAATGGATGATACTCTTGTATTGCACTAGAATCCAGCTGATGCCACATTACCCATTTCAGGTACCTTTCATTAATACTTTTAAAATACAAATAGTAGCTTCTAATATTTACATTTACGGCAACAATTCTTAACCTAAATTAAAACCATTTGTGATGCATGCAGTAAAAATAACAAAAAATCTCTATTAAATATTATTACTACTTAAATAACTTTTATATTTTAAAATGTAATTCATTTCTGTGGCAAAGCTGAATTTTTATCAGCCATTACTTGGGCAGGTCACATGATCCTTCAGAAATTATTCTAATACATACTTTAAGCAAGGTTTAAAGCAGTTGAGCTGCTTAACATTTTTGAGGATGTGTGATACCTTTTGGCAGGAGTTTTTCATAAATAGAAAATTCAAAATGAATACCAAATATTTCACAACATTATGAATGTGTCATTTTCAATGCATCCTTGCCAAATAAATAAACATACAACCCCCAAAACGTTTAGCTGTAATTTATTTAATAAGCTACGATCTTGTTTCGTGTTCTGCACCATGGTTCCTAGAGCCACAGTATTTCATTTCTTTACCTCCCACGTTGGATAAAATTGACAAAAAAACAAAAACTGACTTAAATTCCAATGGGTTTTTTTACTCAAACTTTCATGAATTACTTCTGACTAACTTGCCATTTAATAACATTTGCCTGAAACACCTTTCTGAATCTTATTAACAGTTTTATATTTATCTCCATATTTTTATAAATGATATTCACAAAAAAGTTATGTTGTATTTCCAAGTAAACTGTAAAGGCAGCAAATGTAACATATGTCATTTAAACACTTAAACCATCCCAAATGACAAACTTGTTTGCAAACTATTCCTTTTAAACACTAGAACTAAAGGAAAAGTCCAAGTCAACCCATGTGTAGCCAAACCTCTACACAAAGCATGTGGTCAGCATATCACATAGCAAGCAATCACTACCACATGACCATCTGATTTTCAGTTGTCAAGGACATATGCAAACATAAGTGTACACTTGTGCTCCAGACTTGAAGGTCAGTAGTAAAAAAATAAGTACTCATGAGGTCAGTGTGTTTACATGGAGTCCTCACAAATCAATTGTTCCTATACGCTTTTCTACTGACGACCTACAAAATCAAGTCAAGAGTGACCTGGAAAGAAAGTGTCTTAGATTAGACATTTTATGAAGATGCTGTACCACAGAGGGACTAAATATAAAACAGCCAACCAGCTGGGTTGACCAAAAAAAAAAAAAAAAAAAAAAAAAAAAAAAAGATGCTTCTCTTAAAAGTGGAAAATACTACTTCAAAATGACAAATCATTTTTTTATTTATATATTACATATCGCAAATATCGTGAATTTATATTCAGGCATAAATTTGATCCATCAGGCTTCATAAAGTGTCAAAGAGTCTAATAAATGAGTACTGTTGGCTATTAGGCTCTTCTTACAACCCATAAAAACCTCTTGGCAAGTCAAATCCAACCTTGTGACTTTAATGAAAGAGAACATGCAAGTGTGCTTGGCATTGTGCCTGAACTGATGTCAATAAAACCAATCTGAAACGCAAGACATCTTCTTGATCAGGGTTGCAAAGGAGTGGAAAATTCCCGGTAAATTTCTGGAAGTTTTCCAAAAATCCCTGGATTATTCCAAAAATTCCAGGAAAGTTTCCAAAATTTCAGGAATATTTCCAAAATTTACTGGAAATTTTCCACCTTTTTGCTACCCTATTCTTGATACAAGACTGCTATGCATTGCATAAACCCTGGATGACACTTCAACTATATTGGAAACTCAATGAAAGACCTATAATCACCCAAAACGCCTTGGGGAATGAGGCAAAATACACAACCGTTCAGTGCCAAAGCCTCACGCCTTCTAATAAACTTGGCACTGCGAATGTTTAACGTGGTATTCCTCAAGTGCAAAAAGCTGGTTCTATAATGCAATTATTTTTGGGTGTGTGCATGATTATGTGTGTTAATTAGGACTAACCCATTCAGAGTAAAGTGTAAAGGTGACCCGGAGGAAATGAGGGCTGGTGTACGCCAAGTAAACCACTAACATTTCTACAATCCTCCATGACAACTGATTACCTAACACAGAAGGACAGCTAGCGTCTGTCAGGACATGACACTAATTCATTCACAGTTGTTCGTAAAGTTCTGCCCTTCAGTTGTCCCTTGTTTCAAAGTAACAGCCTAAGATGCATGTTTCAAAAGATAAGCTACTATCTATCAGTAACTCCAAACGTTTGTTCAGCAGCTGCATCCAACGGGACATTTAAATCAATGCAGCCTCCATAACAAATAGGGCATAATTTAAAATTAGGGTGAAAATAACATGCTATGGTTTACCAGTCCAGCATCATGTCTTAAACAGATAAAGTGCTTGCTGGTCATTTACAACTTAATTTTCGTGGTCTGCACTAAAATAAGACGTAATGACCAGGCCGACTGACCTTGAAATTCGTTCATACCGCAATACAAACAAAACAGACAAAACCCACATGAACAGTCATTATAACAGGGCACCGAATTGTTTTACATCACACAGCTGTGCGGTTACACGTTTATATTTACATTTGCAGCAGTACTTTCGGCGCGAATGGTTTCATAAGTCACCCCGAAGTCCTCGTGAGCAGCCCATCCGGGCGATTCACACGCCAAAAATAAACTCAAACGGCTCTCCGACGACGCCGTCAAATTGTTCAAACGTGCGACAGCGTTATGAGGACGGGGTTTGCCTTTAAGAAACGGCTTCTAAAACGCATTAGTATTAATATAGGTAGTGTATCGTATTCTTTGTTAGGCGAACAAAGGAGCGCTACTTCTGTCTATGCAGCCGCGCATGATTCCCGCTGCACAGGCAACGTCATCGAGAAAATAGCGTTTTGCAGCGGGGCTAACGTGCTGAAACCGCGAAGAGATGGAAGAATGCAAGCTGGCGAACTGAAAGAAACGCGACAGTCCGCGACCGGCGTTTTCCGATATAAGCGTGAGGTATATGGCAGGAGCGAAAGGAGATTTAACGTTAAACTTAAAAGCACGTCGTCTCATATAACGTTAAGCATTAGCCGGTGTTAAAGCGCCGGTTAATGCGGCTTTATATTGACACATCGAACGTTATAGAGAATGGTGGAAGTGGAAAACTCACAGTTCCTCTGTTGCAAACTCTGGCAAGAAGCTGGAGCAAGAACGGCGGGGGATTTGGATAGAGTGGCCGCGGACCTAGTGAGAGAGCTGAGGACCTTCAAGTAACCTGCCATGTTTTTTTTCTCGCCGAAAATACTAGAGGTTGCTGGCCGACTTCACTCCGGTCGAAGGAAGGGTCGAATGAATCGGAGCATACAGCAATAAACGTAGCTCTTCTCCGCCTCCGTCTCGGCGTCGACGTCACAATTACACTGGGTCAGGACTAAAAATCGTCGATGCGGTGAATGGCCAATCACATTCGAAAAAGCAGCACACCGATGTTCCACCCGGTGACTTTTGATAACGCGCCGTTTGCACGTTCCCTTTCATTTTCAGTTAACCCTTTACGGGGGTTATTTCCGATGTTTTATTTTTTGGTGAATGTATCCATTTTTGATTCATTCGTTTTCTTTTCTTTTTATTAAGTAAGAAAATACTTTCGATGTCAAATTACTTTCATAATATGTAAAAAATGGTGGTGTTTTATTTGTGATTTTGACATAAGTAACATTAGGATAACAGACTTTTTATCGACGCAGAACAGGCAGATAACCTCTTCACATTCCGCTGTCTGGTTGCTGAGCATCCCTGCTAATTTTAGACGGGTTGGGTTACCATACTGGGCGAACGAATGGGAGGTGCGCAGTCGGATTTTGCGCATGCGTCGTAGAGCAGGTCACTTCAAGGTGCATACGCTGGTTTGTGAGTCGTTAAAGGTTGAGTTCTTTTATCCTCTAAAATGATACTACATCACAGAGTTGTTGACAAATACTGTTATATTCATTTTCAGATTAAGTGTTATAGGGAACCTAATTGTTAATGTAGGCTATTGTATAGAAAATATGCAATTAATAGTTATATGCGTATAATTAAAGTAAGATATTTAAGATTGCAGAATTATTTATTCACACTCTCAATACTAAATTTCCTCAAATGCTTCAAATGATTTTGACAAGGAAACAGATTGAGTAGGAATAACAAAGTATGTCTTGTTATCATCTTTTCAAGTCTAGGCTATGTAATTCTAAAATTCAGCATGCAAATATTGCTCCACTGACCTACATGTCAACATGACCCCTGTTATCATTCAGAGGTCTGAAATGTGTGTAGTTCACAGTCAACTGTTTACTCTACAGTGCTGGTTTGCTTACAGTAGCTACTCACTCCACATAGGTCAAAGCCAAAAAAACTAATTATTTTCACAGCTGGAACTGGTTCACCACCATTGAATTACTGCTCTGTACTTATAATTATGAACAACAGAACAGCGTGGTACTGATGAGAACGTTCTGACATGTGGTTATAATGACAGTTTAGGGCAAAAATAACAATGTATAAAAAGAGACAACAGTCTCCATCAGACAGTATTTTATATTATATTGATTATTTTAGGTTTATAAAGGTCTAAAGTAAACAATATGTTCAAATATTTATTTATTTCAAATAATGTTTAATAATAATAGTAATAATAATAATTAAAATTATTATACTTTTTTATAGTGCCATCTGGTGGAGTTAAAGAAATTAATGTTAGTTACTATATATATATATATATATATATATATGTCTCTCTTTTTTGCGTTTTGCATTTTTAAAAGCTTTAAAGAGGATTACTACTATTTTGTAGATAGTTAAAATAGTTTAAAATGTTTACCATAACAATATACAGTACAAAGTTTAATAGTCTTGAAAAAAGTAATTATTCCAACAGTATTCGTTGTTTTAAAGGTGTGAGTTTTTATATAAAGAACAAATGTGAAATCTGAGTCACATTCAGGTCATCATATAATCTTATTGCATTTTATGCGTCTTATTTATGCATTATTATGATGATTATTAAAGATGCTAAAACGGTATGTCCACCAGGGGTCAGTAAGAACTTATTGCATTCTTTGAAGAATATGATGGAAAGGTTTCCAGTTTAGTTTTTAATGAGTGTGTTTTGTAACGTACTAAAATGGTATACTCCTCCAGTGATTATTTTTAGTTCACTTGCAGTATATGTTGTTACACATCCAATATTAGGATTTGTCTGTGCTAGATTATTTGTATTGAGTCTTTTTTATCACCCATAACAAACATCTCTTTATGGGGGTTTATAACATCACAGTGTAAATATATAAACAGCAGTTATGTTATTTTTACAACAATATTTATGGAATTACTGCTTTAGGAGCACTATAAACAACTGAGGAGGCAGCTTAGTCAATAATTACTCATATATAGTACGCAAATATAGTAAATGCTAAACATAATGCCATAGGTTATCCAGGGATTTTAACACACGAACAGGGTTTACAGAAAATGATGGGAAAATCAAGCGAAAAATAGATGAGCTAGTGAGTGACATATCCGTCGGTGAACATGTCTTGGTTCAACCTGACAGGAAGACATCAGATTTTATTAGATTTTGCAACACCCGTTCAGACTTTCTGGGTGCAGTTTGTATCCGAGTATCATTCAAATACGTACAGCCCAAACTATAGGCTTACCTTTGGAAGAGGATGTTCTACAATCCCTTAATGTACTTTATTAAGATTCCCGACGACTTTACACTCTACAGTGGATTAGATCTGAAAAAAGAAACTAGTACAAGTAAGGGTCTTGTCTCTCGGGATACCTGCATTTTTACACCCCTGAAATATACAATGAATTTACATAAAAAAATTTTTTTTACTTTTATGACCACACAGATGTATAATTTAAACCAGTAGGTTCTTTAGGGGCAGATGAATGACACAGAAGACTAGGGATCTGAATGCTGCAATGATGGGTCTGTCCTGCTTGACATAACAAGTACTTTCACGGTCATTCGAAATTTCACATAGCAAAAAATGCTTTCTAAGGCTAGATTTTTTGTCTTATTTCCAGGCAAAATATCAAAAAATTCTCAAATCAAGAAGGATTTTCTAGACAAGAAAAAATTACTGTCTTCTTGTCAGAAAAAAACAAGCTAGAATTAAGTGAGTTTTTACTTGAAACAAGCAAAATAATCTGCCAATGGGGTAAACAAAATAATCTTGTTTTCAGTTTGAAATAAAAATATTTTGCTTACCCCATTGGCAGATTATTTAGCTTTTTCTAAGCAAAAAGTCACTTAATTTTTAGCTTGTTTTTTTTTTTTTTTCCTGAAGATTTAAATATATATATTATAGCCGGAAATAAGACAAAAAAATCTGGTCTTAGATTTTTTTTTTTTTGCAATGCAGACTTTGAGATTAGACAAACCAGTAAGATTGTACAGATTGTTACAGACATTTATTCAAAATATACAAGAAACTACATACAAAAATACTATGCATTAAACAATGTAAACATGAGTGCAACCAATAGTATGCCTCACAGTTTTAATATAAGACAGTTGTGATAAAACCTATTCACATGGTCTCATTTGGGGCTCATTAATAATTTAAATTGAACTCTTTTCATTTTTTTTTTATTATTGATTTGCATGAGTGCCAACAGTTATGAATTATAGATTGTTATTATTATTAAAATCATTTTTATTATAGGTCCATATATTTGTCATATGTGTATTTAATAATCACAGACCAAGTCTAAATGCATCTGTTGATTGCTTATGCCTTAATTCAGGGAAAGGGAGTGAGGAGTTAGCTTCTAACTCTAGTACTACAGAACATTTATTATTTGACAGCCTTGTGCAGTCAAGTGGTTCTTAAACATTATAGCAGCAATGGATCTGAAGCACTTTGCATTTGCACAAAAAGTCACATGGGCACATTAGTTCTACCACATAACATTGGCCGACAAATGGATATACCTACGTTCACATTTGTCTGTACAATAGTCATTGGTTTATCACAAGGCATGTTCCGCTACAGACTTCATCTAAATATAATATGATAGGCTGTGATCAAAGTATTACCTAGCCATTTTTGTCATCATCATTATACTTCATGTCATGTGATTTCTTACTTGCAGCATGCTGATTCTAAGATTTTGATTTAAATGCTGCTTAAAAATATTTTCTTAAAAGTAATCTGTGATGCAGAACACCCTTTACTCTCCCTCAAAGGCACTATACACTAATTAGCTACAAACATTCAGTCTCTTGAACTCATCATGGAACGAACTGACACTTTATATATGTAAAGACTGCCAACCTAGCAAGGTTATCTAAGGGCTCCACGACTATATGAATCATCTTTGCTTTAAGGAGTAAGTAACAATTAAGCTTGTAATGTTGCATGTATTATTGCAACTGATGTAGGATGTAATCAATTACAAGAGACATATTCCCCTATAATTAGCTCACAGATGGTCAGTATTTCTTACAGAATCTAGATAAGATATGCATGTAATGATACATCTGCACAGAGGCATTATTAACATCTACATTAAAAAGCTAACATATCGTATGTATAGTGATAAGAGAAAAAAAAAAATTATTTTGCATCTCCTTTTTCTTGCTACAGTTCTCAACCAGATTTGCTTTTCTCGCAGGACTTCCAGCTTTACAATCAGGAGCCAATGGAGTGCTCTCTTTTAATGGGTATGATCTGGTGACCTCTCTGCTCCATCTTGACAGTCTGGTTTTGCATTCACTCTCCTGTCTGCCTTAATGAATCTCATGGAGAGATGTCTAGACTTTGAAGATATACAGATATTTCTGTCTCTGTTTGTGTTTGCAGCAGCAGAGCCGTGCTTAGAACTAGCTGTCAAATTCAATCTTCATACGCAAGAGAATAATAGCACACTCTCTCACCTACTCTTTAAGAGGACAAACACTACCTTTGTTGCGGAATGGAAAATTGCACACTTCTTTGTTGTATTTTTGTGACTGTTGTAAATCCCATTTCCACCAACATTTATTTTGAAAATGAGTTCTGTGGATGGTAGGAAGTGACTGTCTAATCTCCACTCTAACGTTACGTCATGTATTCAATCTAAACTAACCTTTAACAGCTAGGTTGCACCTTTAAATACTTTTTATAGACAATAAGCTATCTATCTGTGACATTAATTTTTTTTCCCATTAGAGAGAGTTTAGTATTCAGTTGCTTGCTGTTTGAAATTAACATGTAGATTAACATCTTCACGCAATACCCCTTTGCCCTAAATGGCTACATTTAATGCTAACAAGCTAAAATTCTATTACAGGTACCACCTGTTTTCCACCTGCCTTAACATTATCCAAAATCTCAGACGTATATTTACGGTGTTACAGTTGCTACATCTACATAGACTGAGTTTCATGATTGATGACTGAGCTCTTCAAAGTTTGAAAGCTGCTTCATCTGTTCCACTTGCATAGAGTGCCTTCTGACAAGCTTCTTCTTCGTCCTGAGGTTGCCTCTCTTTGGTGAGTTGGGTGCTATGGGAGCTATTGGTCTGATACCTGCTGTAAGTGGGGATGAGGGTTTGCTGCTTGCTCCTATATCTGGAATCGGAGGGTTAGGGTTTACGTTTAACGGGGGAAGGTGACCTGGGCGGGTGTGGGATATATAGTCCAGTAATAGCGTTCCAGATCCTCGCCGTTCTAGTAAGCCAGGTGCTCTGCATCTGGCTGTGCTAGGTGAAGAGGTACTGGGATTGCTGTCCAAGGACTCTCGTGAGCCTGTAAGAATAGCAAGTGGGGACGTATTGAGCTTCCTCCTCTCCAGAGGTGCCTTAGGAGAGTCTAGCATGCTGGAATCTGAGTACAGCTGGGAGTCTGAGTCGTAGTGTTCGTTCCCCAGTCTCCTACGGTGCACTGTGTCTCTGAGGCTAACCGGCCCCAGGTTTCCTCCAGCGGCTTCCTGCTCCGTGGGGACAGTGCTTCGTCTTGCAAGGGGCTGGTGCTGTGCCAGCGATCTCTCATAGGAGGCTTTGGAAGATGTTGGAAGGGATGAAGTTGGCGAGATTTTTGTGGTCTGATCTCCCACCATGGGAAACAAGATATCTTTTCCGTCCACGCTGTTATGCCGGGATAAAATCCCTCTTTTTGACAAACTCAGTCCGTTGACACCTGTGACGACGTCTTCGTCCGAGTTGGCTCTCTTGCTTTCTTCATTTGCCGCCGCCAAGACTGAGGGGGCAATCAGACCCCAAGGCTCTGACTGTAGACGTTTCAATTGGGGTAGACGAGCCCTCTTGGGGTTCACTGGTTTCTTACTAGGGGAAGTAAGTCCATTGGAAAGTTTGGATGCTGTGTTTGAGGTTGACTTAAATTTTGTTTGAAAATTGAATACAGTGTCTTTCTCCTCCTCTTTGCTGGGAGATGGCGATGCGTGAAGGTCTATATCTGATGGTGAGGCACATGGTGCTGGAGAGGTCCTCTCATCCAACTCTGGAGAAGGAGGGACATTCAGGTACTGCTTGGTTGTTTTGGTTCCACATGGTGATTTGTCAGTGGTAATGATGATGACCTCCTTGCCTTTGGCTTTGCAGGCATCAAGGAGAAGTTTAAGCGTTTCTTTATCATCTGCATTGACAGCGTAGACTAAAGCAGAAGATCCATGACGGTCCTCCAGGCTTGGATCAGCCCCATTGGTCAATAAAAGTGAGACCACCTCATGTCCTGCCCTGTGGCTGCATGCATGCATAAGGGGTGTCCTTCCAGCTTTGTCTTGGATATTAGGGTCAGCTTTGTTGTCCAGAAGGTACTTGACGAGCTTAGCCTTGCTGACACTCTGCTGGTCAGAGTGTTTGGACATGCAGGCAACCATGAGTGGCGTCTCTCCGCGATCGTTGCTTTCATTGATGTAGGCTCCACCTTCCAGGAGAAGCCTTGTGAGGCGCAAACGCCGAAGCCACACTGCTTTCAGCAGAGAGTTCCCATCTGTCCTGAGCTCCAGCACGTCAGCCATCACCCAGACTGGACCCAAATCAGCCTCAGTCCTGCAAGGCAAGAGCAGACTGCTGCTACAGCCATCAAACAGATCCCAGAGACATGTCCATGTCACAAACACTTTCAATTTTAGAGATAGTGATGGTGATGTGTTAAACCTTGCATAAAAATCACTGGCCTGTTGGTTTTGAAGAGCCACCAGGTGGCAGCCTGAATGCGCAGGAATGAGTTATTGAAAGAGACGCTGAACTGACAGGTGGATCAGGTGCAAATGGAACTTTGAATTTGCCTGTTGTTTTGTCTAAATACGATGGAAATGTCTGAACTGTATGTCAAGCATATTCTCTTATATGAATCTTTAAACTGATTTTATCAGTGACTGTTTTCAAATTATATTTAGGACACAAATGTTTATCAGAATTCAATATAATGATAAAAATACGATATGCTTCCATTCAACGCCGTTATTAAATGAATCTCACTTTATTGTTGTTGTTTATTTGTTATTATGATTATTATTGTTTCTGTAGCTTTATTTTATAGATTGCTTGTAAAGCAGTTGTTTTGGCATGAATAGTCTAGTTCAGTATATTCAGATCAATTTGTATAATTTGATAACCGTTTGAAATTATTTGGATGTATTAAAAAGCTGCAAAGATTTTAATCAGGTTTAACTTCGCTGATTGTATGTGATTTTGAACGCGGAAATAGTACGACGGAATTAAAGGATTAATAAAAGATTTCAGTGAAGTGTGAATAAATTATAATGCTTCGCGTGATTTATTTGCGTTTTCTGGTAATCAGAGCCTTAGCGATTTGGCACTGTCCATGGTCCTGAGAACACGAGAAAGATCAGTAAACATCTGCGAATGTGCGCTGTGGGAACAAAACCTTCTCTCATAATTGTATAACTTATAATTCCACATGCAGTTGTATCCACCTCTTCATAAATCAGAACGTTGGTCTTTCCGTATTCCACTGTATTATCTCAAAAAGTATTTGTGTGCATGTGATTGCGAGTTCTCTAAAATGTAGTTTCGTTTAACATTGTCATATTATCAGACATATTGCATCATAATAATTTAATAGGTAAAATATAAGACAATTAGTCCAGATGTTTAAGGTTTTTAAGGTAATTGGACACCTAAATAGATTAAGTAAAATGTTCTTACCTGGTTGACGCGCAGGTTTATCATGGTAGAGTAAGTCCACAGTAACGCTCTCCAATATTCTCTACAAGCTATGGAGAGGCATAGTTTCTCAGCACGGCTCGTGTAGTTATTTAGTTCAGACCCAACAGAACTGTCCTATTTTAGGTTCAGTCCTAACGTGCAGCCACAACGACGCTCCAGCCCCACTGCTTTTGTTACTGAAACGCAAGAGACCAGTCCAATCGCTACATTCCTATTTGCGCACCCAAGAATCACACTAAGACGTTGAGGTTATAAATAACTTCCCCCCTTTTCACTTCGTGAATGAAACGTGAATCTGATTGACGTCAGAATATACAAAAATAAATCGGGTCTGGTGTGAACCTGTCATATGTTGTCATGATGAGCACAAACAAACAAAACATTTTCAAAAACATTTTTTTAATCAGTTTTGTACATCGAGACTAGGAAACAAATACGCATGATAGACTGGTACATGTTTAGTTAGGGGATAGTGGTTAATTTAACTATTTTGTCAAATAAATGCTGCATTTAAATAATACAGATAAGCGTTTTTTTATTTTTTATTTCAGCATCAGACCATACTGATAATCACTAAAGACATTTCAGTTAGGCTGATACTGGATTGGATGCTTTAGTGTTATAACTGCATTATACACATGTTGATTTCAGTGTGGTTTTAGTAGTATAATTTGGGCATAGCACGCATTTAATTTAGTCATATTATAATGTTGTTCATGACACAAATTGCCATGTGTACAAAAGAAATGTATCCTTTTGTTGTAACATGCTCAGATAT
This sequence comes from Enteromius trimaculatus, assembly GCA_032361065.1. Lineage (NCBI taxonomy): Eukaryota > Metazoa > Chordata > Actinopteri > Cypriniformes > Cyprinidae > Enteromius > Enteromius trimaculatus. The sequence continues at coordinate 9,056,503 of JAUMHP010000073.1, read as the reverse complement.
TTAAATAGCTTTTATAGTACTGATTAGCTTAACAATAGCACACATGTTCTTTTGATTGGACCAGATCAAATGCCCATTATCTATCTATCTATCTATCTATCTATCTATCTATCTATCTATCTATCTATCTATCTATCTATCTATCTATCTATTTACAGACAAAGACAGCATTTCCACAGCTTATTGTGAGAGTTTGCATTGCAATTAAACACCCATAACTTGTTCCAGCCTTTTCAGTCATATATAGCATAATAGGGACAGTTCTATTTTTAGGTTGCTATGAGACAGCACAGAATCATATTCTGACTGAGACCGATAGATTTTGTGGTGCTGGTGAGAGCATGATCTCAGACTATGAATAAATATTAAAAAATAACAAAAATATGAAACTATTACTCCAAGTAATATTGTGACACTAAATCGCTTTTATGATAAAGCCTCATGAAAATGGAAGACTTTTATCTCGGATTGACCCATGTCTTTCCTTTCCTCCTGTTTTTAATATCACCCATGGCCTGTGGCTATTTACTTTCTGATAAACTGCTTGCATGAACCCTATTTTCCACTGGAGCAAAACAATGGTTCTTGAATGACTTTTCCCGCACACCATCCCCACTTTTATCTGCTGATGATGGCACTTCTGATCACTTAGGAGAATATTATTATTTACTCAACCATCATGTCTGAGACAGACTCTAGTTATGAAACTGCAGGGCGCTGCCAGTCTCCATGTTTGTATTCATCCTGCTGGCTAATGGTGTAGTTTGGAGCCATATGATCACGCTTCATTTATCTTTACAAAAGTTTCCAGAGCGAAGGAAGGTGGACAGTAACCTGAGGTTCAATATCTGCCGTGGGGGTCACATCTTTTTGAGTTTTTCATGACATGACAGGAAATAAGAAAAAAAAAAAAATCTATGCATTTCACATAAAGCAGCTCTCATGTGATGAGTGTTGTTAAGCAACAGAACTAAGGGTGGGTGGTGGTGTGGAAACCAGATGCAATAGAATGCCCACTGTTGTCTGTTACAAGGTTTTAATATGCTTTATAGAATGCAATAAAGAAAATCTCCTTTGGCATGACATTGCTGGTTAATGACGATAAATCTGCATTTTGTTAGTAAGGGGTATTTTCGTAAATGAACTACTGTACAAAGTGGCGTGGCATGCTGTGATTTGGCATTGTTTTATGTGAGCAAAGAGTGCTAGTTTGCTTATCACAGCGTGCTTTCGAGGAATGGCTTCGTCAGGCATGCGCTTTATGACTGGGGAGCAGAAAGGTTCCTGGGCTCTGTTGATTAGACACGTTCATTAACATGGGAACTACAGGGACGTCAGCACTCTTCCTGCTATTTTTCCCAATGCAACGCCTTAGATACAAAATAAATAATGAAAGCGCCAGAGATTCAGTTCTCTCACCTCTTGGGAGCTGTTTCCATTTTCGGAAATCTTACATTGCACCTGATGCGCTGCCTCTGTCTAAATATAACCCCCATCGCTCTCTCTCTCTCTCTCTCTCTTTCTCTTTCTCTCCCCCCAACTTTCTCACTTTCTCTCTCTCTTTCTTTTACCCTAGAAGCAAAATCACACTGTGTTAAAGCATTGCAGTTTCTAAATCTGGATTTGCCCCAGAAAACCTGCAGTTTAAAGTATTCTGTTAGCCTTTAAAATATTTTTCATTTGAATGTTTCCCCTTGTTTGAAAGTATTCATTTGCCATTTTCGTGCATTTAGAGTCCCAGATCAAGGACCTTTCTTCAATCCTGCCCTTCTCTCTCTTTTCAACTTCATGTGGTTTCTACACCAATAAAGTAAAGAAAAAAATATAGTTCACCCAAAAATAACAAAAATATATATTTTTAATACTATGGAAGTCAATGGCTTGGCAACTGAACATTCTTCTGAATATCTTTTTAAATATTGTTTTATGTTCAGTTGAAGAAAGAAATTCATTCAAGAGGGTGAGTTAATTATGACCGAATTTACATTTTTAGGTGAACTAGCTTTTGAGAGTTTTAGCATTATCTGCTAACAAAATGAGTCCAAACAGCTAATAAAAACGAATCCACAAGTAATCAACACGACTCCAGTCAGAAACAAATACGCGATTAAAGCAGTTTGGCTTTATACGTATACCAGTGCCAAAATGTATAATGCATAATACTGCTTCCTCCAGTGTCCAAGACAAAATGGTCCAAAACAGTTCCTAACAAATATGTTGAAAACTATTTTGATGGCAACAAGACATTTTAGCTGGAAGAGGTATTGTAATGCATGGACTAAACCCTCACTGATGAATTTCTGGTAACACTTTACAATAAGATGTCATTTGTTAACATTAGTTAACTGCAAATGCATCATTCATTATTTGTTCATATTAGTTAATATGTTTAATTAATATGAACAAATAATGAATGATGCATTTGTTACACTATTTATTAATCTTTGTTTCTATCAGTTACTGAAAATATTCTTGTTAAGTTCCTAGTTAACTAATGAACCTTATTGTAAAGTGTTACTGAATTTCTTTAGTACAAACGTGCTGATGGATGAAATCTATATGGCCACTGGTTATCTGGTATTGTCGTAGGTATTAATGTCATTACGCTTCACTTCAGGCACCACACAAATATAAGTGATTTTCAAGTTCACGCTGATGTATACACATCAGTTCTAGCTGCTGTGTGTTTCTCTGATTCTTCATTTTCCAACAGTTCTCTCCTTCTGCCACTATTCAAATGTTTTGTCACTGCAAGTAATTAATCATTTCGGGAGAGTGTCTGCTCACAGAATGACCTTTCTGAGGCTAAGCCCAATTAGAGTGTGCCAATTTCCAAGCCCTGGCTGCATTTACATATTCCTGAGTGGCAAAATCCTAGTGATTTAGAAAACAAATCTCAGTCAAAGTTAAAATTGTACCAAATAGCAAGCTTAGACTCCTCTATTGAGTCTAGAGCAAAAAATGAAATAGACAAACATTGATTGGGGACCACTCGATGGAAGAAAGCAACTAGCGGAGTGAAGAAAAGCCTGTCCAGTGCCCTAAATAGATCTTGTGATTTTTTTTTTTTTGGAAGAAGAAGCACCTTGGCAGTTATACTTTATAGCCTAAAATAATGCCTTTGGTTTGTATCTTACATTTATATTTATTGAGCTCCAGTTGCTTTTGTAAATCATGAAAACATTTGGTAATAAGATTATTTTGCTTGGATCATTATAAACCTGAAAGCATTCTGCTTAAGAATTAATTACCGAACAAAAAGCTTTTAAAATAGCTTTTCTTTTCCCAACACCCCCCCAAAAAAGGTTCTTTTTTTCTGGTAGAATAGTGTAAGTAGCAGATGTTGGCCTATTCTGTTGCATTTGATTTCACCACAGTGATGGGAACAATAGCAATGGGTGGAACATGATCAAAGGGACCCACAGATATAATTATGGAAATCAAAGATCATTTTTGTCTCCAGTGGCAACATGTAATCCTAGTGTGAATAGAGGAAAAAAAAGACAAATATCACAAAGATTAAATGAGGTATTCAGCGATACATTATCCAGAGAATGTTTGATCTATGAATCAGCCACTACGTACAATTAATTTCAGTCTAATCAGTTCACAGAAAGAGTTAATACAATGCTTGGCGTCTCGTGATGCTTTGCACCTCCTTTGTAGAAAGCGAAAACGATTCTTTAATTACTTTTGCTAAAGATGTGTTTGCTTTGCGTCACTTTTGCATCAAGTTAAGAGGTGGTTTTTTTTTTCATTTCTGTATTCAAATTATATTCTTAATCTGCTGTGAGGTACCTTTTTCACCAGTCTAGCACCTAGAAAACATGTTGGCTTTTTCTCTTGCACAGATTGTATCCTGGCAAGTGAAGGCTGTGCATATGTTCTATCACACTTTTTTTTTTAATCATCTTTACCCCCAACTCACTGTGACTAATCTCTACTGGTCTCCGGACCCAAATAATCAAATGAATATGCTTGTGCTCGAAGCACGCGGTCTTTACTCTTTTTGTTGTGGTGTAGAATATTGGATGTTGCTTTTGATTGCGTGCTCCTGAGCTTAGCGTCTCTTTAAAAAGCGAGCCTGACATTCTCATGGCATTTGGTGTCTCAACGATTGTATCAGCCGAATGTGTGGGCTGTGACAGCAGTGAACTGGCACAAACCTCACTGCAGCACCATGTCGCCTTCTCTTGCCCTCCTCTTGTGTCTCGTCTCCCACATGTAGACCGTTCCCTGAGATTATACTAATGTATCAGTGTTTGCACATAATACCGAGATATGCATAAAGTATCTTCACGTGTACTTGAAGTACAGTACGCGCCCTCAAATCAAACCCTCAAGCCATTATGTTTCGAGGAATGTTGATTCTTTCCTCGGAGATGGATTCGGATCCTTATGCAGACTGATGCTCTCGTCACTGTTGCATGCATTTACAATACAGGCAACAATCTTGCTTGGTGGTTATTGTGTGGCGGGCCGTATCCTAGGAGATTTGTGAATATCTAATGAGGAGTTTGCTGCTCATTTTGCAGAGTGGGTGCTTTGATGTCTTTCTGTTGTATTTCCAGATTCACGTCAATTTCCTTTTTAATGAACCTGGAAGCCCGAAGGGTGTAGATTATGAGACATTTCCGGCCGTTGGAAAACAAAGTACGTCCTTTGATTGGAAAATTACAGTGGGACGTCTCATTCTGAGGAAGAAAAAGGTCCATGTGCTTTGGCCCTACTGTCCACTTAAAATGCTTGTAAATATTAATCTATGATTCTAATTACCGCTTATTTTTTGAGTGCTTAACCTATTCATTCTGTTGCTCCAGCTGTAGAGCAATAAAGATGATTTGTTTCTTTTTCATGTTATGTGTGTACTTTGAATTGTTACATCCCTGGGCAGACCTAGGGGTTATTGGGATGTACATTTAGTGGTTGTGGACATATGGAGTAGCAACAACT
>JAUMHP010000073.1:9026938-9040480 GCA_032361065.1 Enteromius trimaculatus | reverse complement strand
TATTAAACAGGAGGTACTTGAAGTAAACATACTGTAAAAGCAATTCTATTTATAAAAAAAAAAAAGATACTTTCCTATTTCCACTAGCCATTGAGAAATACTTGGAGAATTGTTAGATTTCCAGTCGAGCAAAATAAATATGCAATGTTTATACTAAGCCACTCAACAAATGTAATTTTTGTTGAGTAGAAAAGAACACAGCATTTTAGGTCCCGTCCCACACAATTGAGCTGTTAATTGAATAATTAATATCGTTTTACACTGCATATTTACAGAAATGAAAAATGACTCAGATTTTTCACAGTAGCTCACAGCGCATTTCTAAGAGATTAAATCATTTCTGAGATTGAATCATGCAGATGACCAAATAAGTGCGTTCTCGCTTCATCTACTCTCCCATCACCACAAAACTCATCAGCGCTGTGTATTCTAGAGATCACATTCACTGCGGTCACAGTTTTCCATACATCCTTGATTGATGACGTCAATCCTGCTGCTTGAAGATTCTTCCAAATGAGACATCTCAGATTGATTAATGAACAAATAATCTACATCAGATATGTTCAGTGATTCGCCTAAAAATGATATTCTAGACTAGTCCGTTTTAAAAGTTTACTCATTAATTTGGCTTACGTTGTTCCAGCATAGAACATCAGTACTAATCAAAGAGTCTGGCATGGCAGAACGGCTATGAAAACATCAACAAGAGTTTTGTTTTTATGAACAATAAAATAATCCAACTTTGACAGCACCAAAATGTATTGTCCTTATGACAATAAATACACAATTTTACATTTAAAATTAGTCCTTTAGCGCATTAGTTGCGCAAATGCCCAAAGGGACTGTGTGAGGTAAAGGAAGATGCCAGTTTATAAATAGAGATGAACATAGAGCAGCCTGGTTTATAACTTCATTGCCATGGTGATAATGACTGTATATTCCCTCAGTCGCTACTAATAGAGCCTGTCTTTTATGAAGCATCTCAGAAATGCAAGTTTTTTTAGTGAATGTCAAGCAATGCTCACTTTTACCACTGCCCTTTAAAGCACTATCCATAGTGCCTTTTGTATTGCACTTTATCGATATGGTAGTTATAAAAATGAAATATTGCTGATATAATGATAGTAGTAGAGGCACGATGAGTCCTGTCTAGCTCATCTATTAGACATGCTAAGTAAAAGAATGTGACGATTGCAGACGACGACCGTTTGATTTACATGGGCATCCTTTTTGAGCCAATCTGATGAGACACATCAGATTGCTTTGAGCAGGGAGCGTCTGTTCAATAACGCGACATGAAAGGCTGACAGATAAGCATTACCCGACTATTTACTGCCAGCTAATGTGATTGAGCAGGGATGGAGAAAACAGCACTCATGGCACTGCTTCGCTTCTGTGTTTAAACCGCCGATACAGCAAGACTAATGTGAATCTTCCACTGAATTAGTCATTTTTTTATACTATGGACGTGTGGTAAAAAATGCCTCATATACCAGGCTGAAAGAACTTTAATTATTGTCCCGCCTTTGTGCCCTGTCTAGGCTGTAATAATAGCAAATTCTTTAGCTTTTCATGTCTCATTTGATCACCGCATGACGCACAGGTAAATGTCACTCAGTTCCTCAATTAACTTTGAGTGGATGCCTCTTGAACCGTCATAGTTCGTCTCGCTGATATTTTAATGCATCGGGGATAGGTGTTTCATTTCTTTCCCACGAATTCAATCCGAAGAGCTTAGAAAATGAAAGTCTGACTCTCGCGTCGAACTGAGAAAGGATTCTGTATTGTAGAGGTGATGCCATCTTGTCTGGCAGAACGTTCAAATAGTCACTGTTTAAGACTCATTATACTGTATTTAACTTATTATGTAGCGTTCAGAGCCAGGCATTTATGATAATGTTAGCTCAGAGGTTGAGGGTCTCTGCACAGACAAGCTATTTTGCAATGTTATTGTCTCCAAATGTCATCATTTATCTTTTCTCTTCAGGGATGCACTGTTGCAACACAGTATCAACACCTGTTGTAGAGAAAAGAGCGGGTAAAAGTTTTCATTTTGACACATACTTGAGTTAACAGTTATATGTTATTTAAATAAATGATCCCACCTTATATTAGGAGGCCTTAACTACTATGCACTTACATTTAAATTAATTTAATACAATGCACTTATTGTGTACATACAGGTTTTTACTTTGTTATTATATTTTTAAAAATACCTATGTACTGTAGTTACATCTGTTATTATTTTTCGTTACAAAACCCATTTCTTAGACCTACCCATACCACCAAACCTGTCCCTAACCATACCCATATCCCACCATAGTAGTTAAGGCCAACTAAATATAAAGTGTGACCAAATATATTTAGCAAGCAGAAAATCAGTTCCATGCATGCATGCAAATTCATGCCGTTGTCATATAAAGGAACAAATATGATGTTCGTTTATCTGCTTCTTTCTTTTGTGTGTCTCTCTCACTTAAAGATGTTTGTGAGGGGCTCACAAATCAACCAATCAAGTCCTTGTTTACTGACAAGAGGAGTGGGAACAGACTGTTCTTAACTCAAGAGCTCTGCAAACTCTATTAGTCAATGATTTACTTTTGTTGTGAAGAGCATGAAAAATAAAACAGACACATTTATATAATAGCTGTCATGAGAATTATTCTGAAAAATAGCAATAGGTATTTTTCAAAGATGATGAATCTTTCTATAATCACTGGATCCAAAATTGGATTTTATCAGAGGATGATCAGAGGGGAGAGTTTTTTCTCGCGTACTTGTACTTTGAGTATATTTTTAAAGCTCTACTTTTACTGTACTTGTACAAATTTAGCAAAATAATCTACTTCGTTACTTTTAAATCATAGTCCGTTACTGAGTACGCCCACATTTTTAATTGATATTCAAACATGTGATGCATTTCAGTAGCCAATAAAGATGTCCAACCATAAACGGACCAATAAAAGCAGTGATATCTAAACCAGGAAAAGCTGATGAAAAACATTCTAACCGGAGCTACTTCTCCATGTGTATGTCTATCTATGGCGATTTATGCAGGAATGTATTACTTCGCAGCAGTGACGGCCTGACCAGGATAAAATAGTTCAGATATAAGCACTTATTCTAAGTGTACCGTAGAGATTTGGGATAAGAGAGATCGGCGGCTTGAAAGTGACAAAGTTACCCTATTTTAAAGATACAAATACACAGAATTAGAGTTCAAACATCTGATAGTAACAACACAATAATCCGCAACACAACTGCAGTCCATCAATTAATTAATTGATTTATTGTGAAGCGAAAAGTAGCATAACACAATTAAACTTGGAACCAAAGTTTTGCTGGGAGTCAATATTCTATGGATTATTATAATGCTTCCCTCAGTGAAAAATATATGTCCCTTGTTGTCAGATTCATCAAAAATGTTGTAGATTAGTTGTATATCAGTGGTTCTCATCCTTTGAAGTTTCCCCTATATTTTGAGTTGCTTTTATTTTTACGTTTAAGTGATTTTGTTACGTGCTTATACCATTTCATGTCATTTCATGTGCTTATCTCATGTCATTTCAAGACTGCAAAACTAGACATGTTCAGAAATTAGAGATTAGTTAATTGGTGACACTTCAGATTAGATTACACTTGTTAACTATTAACAATGACTTTTGCTTATTAATAGTTAATAAGGTAGTTAGGTTTAGGTATTAGGTAGTGTGATAATGTCATAGGGGATATCTAGTTTATGTGTTGTGCTTTGTTGTATTATCTTTGTTTGATTTATGTGATTGATATGAATGTTTGTTTTCCATTTTTATTTGACTTGAGGTTAATTTTTCCTGTATAAGATGCACATTAGATTAAGGCAAAGAGAGAATACTAAATTTATTTGTATTTTCCTTTTCTTACCTTTCCTCTGAGCTCATGACTGCAGCATGGTTCCGGGGTTGGGAAGAGGAAGTGCTGCCTTCCTGGTTTCCCTTTTATAGCAGTAGGGAATTCTGGGTAATATACCTAGTCTAGCCTGTTCAGTCTACTGGCAGTCTACTGGCTAGACTGAAAATCATTTATTTTGTTTATTTGAATGTATATATCTGTATTATATTGTTTAGTGTCTATATGTATTTTGTTAATGTTAATTATTCTGTTTTTTAATTATATTTTCAATTGAGTTTATGTAGATGTTTGTGTGTATATCCTTTTATTTTGTGGTTGTCTTTCCTGGGTTTGGAAATGGTTTGACCTTTGGCATTCTTGTTCTCTGATGAGTCAGTTGTTGGTTGGGGCCTCCGAGAGGAGGGTCAACTTTAATGTGTTGTGAGTGAATAAATCTTCTTTTTCTTGACTCCAAGCAAGTGTCTTCCTGCCTTTGTTCTGGCCATGTCCTCACAGGTAGGAGTAGGGATGTAGAATAAGTTTATGAAGGTAATTTTGATTATCAAAAAGAAAGTCAATTAAATGGTTTGATTTTTCCCATCACCATCCTGTGACACCCCTAGTGGGCCCCAGCCCACATATTCCAACTGCCGAGTCCAACTGAACCGTTCTCTGCCACACCTCTTCCAACCGGGCCAGCTACAGCTAAACGTACCGCGCCCGGGCACGTTTCGGAGCACTCACACTACTCAAACGAACCGCGCTTTGGTGGTCAAACGCACTAGGGCACGGTTCAGACTGCCTAGTGTGAGTACACCCTGAGAACCTCTGGACTAGACTATACAGGCTTTTACTTACATGCAAAAAAATATGCTGATAACTATCAAAAATCTGATAATTTAAAAAACATACAGTGCAGGCCAAAAGTTTGGACACACCTTCTCCTTCATTGTGTTTTCTTTATTTTCATGACCATTTATTCCCACCCAAGGCATCAAAACTATCTGGAAAACTACCTGCAAAGCTACAGTATTCAAATTTATCAATTAACTTCTATTAACTAAATCAAATACATACTGTCACGTGCCCATGTTTGTTGATGTTCCGTGTTTTGCCAGTTTGTTCCCCATGTGCTTTCCCTGTGACCTAGTTTTGTTAATTTAGTGATTCCTGTCAGGTGTGTCTCCCTCGTTTACATTGATTGTCTGCCTTACTTAAGTTGATCCTTGTGTACCAGTCATTGTCTGTCATTGTTAATGTATAGCGTGTGAATCTTTGTCTCTGCTCATTGTTTATATTAAATGAATGTTAACTTTCTCCAGCGACTCTCTCTCCGTGCTTACCTTACACAACTGTTACACATACATGGGTATTTTGGTAAAACAGCTTTTGTCCCGAGGTACACTTGCTCATAGTTTTTCAGGTAGATTTCCAGGTAGGGTTTTTTTTTTTTTCTTCATCTTGGAGACGTTGTCGCAGTTCTTCTGGATTGAGTCTGTCTCAGTTTGTTCTGTTACTTCATGTTATTCCAGACAGACTGGATGATGATCAGATCAGATCTCTGTGTGGAGCACTGGCTGCTGTCAGACTCCTTGTGCAGACAATAATCTCACTGTATTATTACAATTAATAACAAAAAATAATGATAATTTCCTGAATTACTGCAGCAATGCAGTGTGGCATGGAGTCAATCGGTCTGTGGCACTGCCCAGGTGTTATGAGAGCCCAGGTTGCTCTGTTAGTGACCTTCAGCTCTTCTGCATTTTTGGGTCTGGCATATCGCATCTCTTTACAATACCCCATAGATTTTCAATGGGGTTAAGGTCAGGCGAGTTTGCTGGCCAATTAAGAACAGGTATTCCATGATACTTAAACCAGGTATTGGTAGCTTTGGCACTGTGTGCAGGTGCCAAGTCCTGTTGGAAAAGGAAATCTGCATCTCCATAAAGTTGGTCAGCAGCAGGAAGCACGAAGTGCTCTAACCTTGGACCTCAGAAAACACAGTGGACCAACACCAGCCCCAAACCATCACTGACTGTTTACACTGGATCTCAAGCAACATGGATTCTGTGCCTCTCCTCTCTTTCTCCAGACTCTGGGACCCTGATTTCCAAAGGAAATGTAAAATTTACTTTTATCAGAGACCATAACTTTAGACCAATCAACAGCAGTCCAGTCCTTTTTGTCTTTAGCCCAGGCGAGACGCTTCTGATGCTGTCTGTTGTTCATGAGTGGCTTGACACAAGGAATGCGAAGCTGAAACACACGTCTTGCATGCATCTGTGTATAGTGGTTCTTGAAGCACTGACTCCTGCTGCAGTCCACTCTTTTGTGAATTTTAGAATGGGTTTTGTTTCACAATTCTCTCCAGGGTGCGGTTATCCCTATTGCTTGTACACTTTTTTTCTACCACATCTTTTCTTTCCCTTCGCCTCTCTATTAATGTGCTTGGACACAGAGCTCTGTGAACAACCAGCCTCTTTTGCAATGACCTTTTGTGTCTTGTCCTCCTTGTGCAAGGTGTCAATGGTCATCTTTGGAATTAGTGATATCAACTTTATGAAGATCTTCTAATTACATGACCAGCACCTCTAAATATATGAAGAGCTTATTTGCAAAAACAGATGACTCATGTTTTTTTATGTTATGTTGTTTTGTTGTGCTAGTTTGCTGTATTTATTTGTTTTTTTTTTACAAATGAAAATAACAAACTGCAGTTTGATTGAGATTCATTGAAATGCACAATTAAAAAAACATGATCTTTGAAAATGGTTAACAACGGAAAAAAACATGTTTTTAGCAAACAGCATTTCTGTCATAAATACCACACATGTTGTCGGCCTTACTCTTTCACATGTTTAATCTGCCAGTGAAGTTTTCTATGCCATTTTCGCTACTGCCCTCTCTCTTCAGCAAACATTACATGACCATTTGTTGTTAGTTAGTTGTTTCTCTTTGTTTTTTATACACTCACAATCAGTGTATGCATCCTTTCTTATCATTTTTCAATTCAAATACAGGTCAAGCTAATTTAACCCTTCAAAAGTCTCTTGAATTAACAAGAAACCTACCACACGCTGGATGCAATAGAATTATTTTTCCTGCCTCTCCTCTAGAAAACTTGCTCTCTAGCGCTGACTTGTCTAATTCTATCAGTTTTGGAGCGCAGTGTTGTGCACTGCAGGCGGCCGCTGTTCGGCTCTCCTGTGGAGTTGAGCCTAACCGAAGCGGACTGAAAGAGGCTTATTAATCCTACCGCTGCACATGCTCTCTTCAGGCCATGACACAGTGTAGCACAGACATTCAGCCACAAATAGATCTCCAAATGTAGATTATCCAAATACATGAAGTGCAGACTGTGAGGGGATTCATCCTGTACAAAGTCATGTGAAGGATGCTGAAGGAATCCATCACTAACAGGAACTGACATTGTTGCTGCTCACAGTCGGATTGGGAAGATGGGTGTAGGCTTCCACCTGAGATCGTGTCTGTTGTGGAGGCATCTGGCCTCTGTCTGGACGTGGGCAGTGGCTGTGCAAGTCTCTTGCCTTAACTTATACTCATAGGCACATCTCACAAAAATTGTCGTATGGGACATATTTCAGTCTAAAATCAAAATAAATAAGTAATTTTACTTAAAGAAAAGAAGACTAGTGTTAGCATAATATTTTAAATTATGAATTGTAATGACAAAATGTACTCCAAACTGAAAAAAAAGATTAAACAACTTCAAAAACTTTTTCAGAAAATAATTAAGCCAGTAAGATGTTGAATAAAATAAGACTGAAATATTATTTTCTTGTAAAACATTGTCCTATAATATGAGAATCTAATAAAGAATTGCTACTGAGAATAATTTGTTTTTTAATTATTTTTTTTTTTTAAATCAGCAAAGATACTCTACTGTTCAAACGTTTGGGTTGGTAAGATTTTCTCGTATTTCTTACATTTTCTTATAAGATATATATTTTAATATATCTTAAAATGTAATTTAACTTTTAACAGCTATTACTCCTCAGTGTCACATGGTCCTTTAGTAATCATTCTAATATGTTGATTTGTTGCGTTATGCCTAACCCAACACAGTCTCATGACTAAATTGTATGTTTTCATACAAGGTGGAAAATTTGTGCTAATTTGTACAGCCTTACTTGTACGATTTTGTACGATTTGTCTAAACCCCAGTGACAGGTAGGTTTGAGTGCGAGGTTATGTGTAAGTCATTCATACAAATTCATACGAATTGGCAACTCGTAAAATACATTTGATTTAACAAAAACTGTGGTCATACAACCTTATACGAATAAGCTTGTAACCCTCTGGGGTCTGAGGTGATTTTGGGGCCCTTGAGATGTTTGGACATGCTCTGATATTTGTGCTTTTTTCAGATTCTTATAACATACTACTGACCAACAGGTATTTTTCTTGTAATCAGCACAAATTGTTCTACAACAATAAGTGACAAAGATGAATATACATGTTTGCATTTTTTAGGAAAAAAATATTATGCGTGGTTAGTAAGTTTTGGAAAAATAAAACTAGCTGAAATAACGCCATGTAAATTATACTGAATAGTCCTGCACATTACTGTGAGTAACCAGTGTATTAGGCTAGAATATTTAACAAATCATTACATTACAATCATTCCGCTTACTTTTTCTGAGTAAACAATATATTGATTTAAATTTTAAAAGACATGTTTTGAGGCTGAAAGCCTGTATGTGAGGGCGTGAGAATGGCCATTAATATTCAGTGATTCTCACCTGAAGAGACAAAGACCCCTCCCCTAATGACCCATTAGTGACTGTCACTGAAGCAGGTAAGAAAGAATGTGAGGAGATTGAAAAAAACAGTTTTCTTTTTTAAATTATTAGGTTTTTTTTTTTATTTACATCACAGTATAATTTAAAATACATAATGAAGGTCAAAGACACATTTTTGAGCACACTGATCTAACTACAGAGATGTGAACATACTTTGAGTCAATCCTGAAAACAGATTATGTTCAACAAGTGAAACCTCTACATAATACCTAATATTTAAGTGTTTGCTGCTTCCTTTCAAGAAAATAAAATCTTGTTTTACCATAGAATCTCAGTGTAGTAAAACATCTGATTTTGGTATAGTGCTCCTAGAGGAAAACAGCTTGAAAGGACTCTGTGCTGCAGGTGTCTAATCACTAAAAAACAAACAACAAAACATCAGTGAGCATGCTGATATCAGAATATGTAGGGTATATATTTATATAGAATGATTTTATAGTCATAGGCCGATGCACACTTTATTATTGTATTATCTTAAAAGAGCATTTTACAGTATAAAGAGATTCTGAGCAGTTTGGCTTTTATGTTGAGTCTCTGATTGCCGCCAGGTGATTTCAATTTAAAAGTCAGGTGACTGAGAGCGAGGTAATGTGTATGACCTGGGATCTGTTGATATAGCCGGCGTGACATCACCCCCTCCTCTGCGAGCATCTCCTGATGCTCTAACTTGTCGACGGGGTCGACCACGCCCTCGAGGAGCTGGATGATCAGGGTGTGCTTGGTGGAAATCCTGCATAAGACGTGGGTCTAGCACATCCTCCTTGTCAATCCAGCAATGCTGCTCAGGTCCATACTCCTCCCAGTCTATTAGATATTGTCAACAACCACCTCTTCGTCGGGAGTCAGGGATCTCTTTGACCTGATAAATAGTCTTGGACGGGTCTATTTATGGTGGTGATGGTGTCTCTGGTTGTTCAGGAGCAGGGGGAAGCAAAGGGTCAATATATTTCTTTAGCAAGGAGACATGAAATGTTGAATTTATACGATACCAGGGTGGTGGTTGGAGTTCATACGACACTTCATTTATCTGGCGAATAATGGGGAATGGACCAATGTATTTTGGGCTGAGTTTTTTTACAGGGTAGACAGAGCTTGATATCTTGGGTAGATAACCAGACCCTCTCCCTTGGTCGATACTGTGGAGTAGCTTGACGATGGGCATCAGCACCACTTTTATGTCTCCGGATGTCACGTTGTAAATGTACATGTGCATGTGAGTCCCACACCCGTTCACTCTCACGGAACCAGTGGTCTTTGGCTGGTAACTGGGACGGCTCTTCAGACCATGGAAACAAAGGGGGTTGATAGCCCAAAACACATTGAAAGGGTGTCAGTCCAGTGGATTCCTGCCGTAGTGAGTTTTGGGCATATTCTGTCTAGGGAAGGAATTGACTCCATTCAGCCTGATGATCGTGACAATATACGCGAAGGTAACGAGAGACTTCCTGGATTTTCCGCTATGTTTGATCATTGGTCTGCGGATGGTATCCCGAAGACAGACTAATGGTGACATCCAACAGATGGAAAAATTGGGGCCCATGATCTGACACAATGTCTTCAGGTAGGCCGAAGTGACATGATGGAACAAGGCTTGTGCGGTATCTAGGGCAGTGGGTATTGCTGTTAATGGAATAAGTTTGCAGCTCTTGAAGAAGCGGTCAACTACGACTAGGATCGCGGTAAAGCCATGTGACTGGGGTAAATCGGTGTCGAAATCTATACCTAGATGTGACCATGGGCGTTGTGAAATAGGTAGGGGCATTAACTTTCCCTCAGGTAGGCATCGAGGAACATTGGCTATGGCACAGACAGTACAGCTCTTGATATATTTACTCACATCTCGACTCATCTGTGGCCACCAGTACTGCTTCTGCAGGAGTTTTAGAGTTTTGGTTTCCGGGATGTCCTACACCAGGTGAAATTTGAACAGTGTCAAGGATCTGTAGACACAATGCTGTGGGTACATGGGTTTTGCTCTCAGGATAGGTAGGTGGGGCTGGTTCGTTTAAGGTGGCAAGTCGAATCTGATCCTCTAATTCCCACTGGATGGGAGCAACAAAAACCAATGCAGGTAGGATGGGTTCAGGTTTGTCAGGGACTGGATCTGGTTCGTGGAGACAAGAAAGAGCGTCAGCCTTAATATTCCTACTGCCTAGACGATTGTAATTTTGTAATTGAACCGAGTAAAAAACAAAGCCCATCTAGCCTGTCAGGGATTTAAACGTTTGGCCTCTTTTAGGTACTGCAGATTTTTGTGGCCAGTAATGACTTCAAAAGTATGTGGGGCCCCCTCGAGCCAATGACGCCACTCCTCTAATGCCAACTTAATAGCTAGCAGTTCCCAATTGCCCACATCATAGTTCTGCTCCGCGGTGGTTAACTTCTTAGAGAAGTAAGCACAAGGGTGAAGTACTGGAGGTGTACCGTGGAACTGTGAAAGTGTAGCTCCTACACCTAAAGTGGCAGCATCTACCTCTACAATGAATGGGTGTTGTGGATCAGGATGGCGTAGAATAGGGGCTGAGCAAAAGGCGTACTTGAGGCACTATCAGCTTCTGGTGTCCAATGGATGGTTTTTTTGTTCCCTCGTAGGAGTGTGGTAAGTGGGGCTGTGATCTGACTATACCTTAGGATAAACCTGCGATACGAATTAGTGAAGCCTAAGAATCTTTGGAGTGCCTTTACGTTGTTGGGAATGGGCCATTGACGTACTGATTCAACCTTTTTGTCCTCCATAGCAACTCCAGTAGAAGAGATGACATAACCTAAGAACTGGAGTTGGGTTTTGTGGCACATTTTTCAGATTTGAGATAGAGGGAGTGCTCTCGTATTCGTTGTAAAACCTGGCGAACGTGGATTCAATGAATATTGTTGATGTAAACTATGAAGAATTGATGTAACATGTCATGTAGGATCTCGTTCATGAAGTTCTGGAAGATGGATGGAGAGTTAGCTAGAGTTAGCTCGGGTACAACATCACCCGATATTCATAGTGCCCTGTGGGTGTTACAAAAGCAGTTTTCCACTCATCACCTCATCGTATGCGTATTAAATTGTACGCACTTCGAAGATCAAATCTGTTAAAAATCCGGGCCTGGCGAAGTTCCTCTAGGATAGCGGGTACGATATGCAAACTTCACCGTCTGACTGTTAAGGACTCGATAATCTATACAAGGTTTAAGACCTCCGTCTTTCTTGGCATCAAAAAAGAAACTTGAGGCAGCGGGAGAGGTGGAAGGTCTTATAAAACCTTGCTTTAAGCCTTCCTCTACATACTCCATGACTTGTTGTTCCGGTATCAATAGGGGATAAACTTGATCCTTGGGAAGTTTGGCACCTGGAATGAGGTCGATAGCACAATCCCAATGACAATGGGGAGGCAGTTGGGTGGCATCTTGTTTGCTGAAAACATCCTCGAATGACTGGTAATATCATGGAATGGGCGTGGCGTGAGCAGTTTCTGGACTTTCAAAGGTTGTGGAACAACATTTTAACTCTGGAACAAAGAGTTTCTCACAGGTTTTCAGACAGTTAGTGTTACACATGTCACTCTATTTTAAAATCTCACCAGTAGTCCAATAGATTAATGAGTTGTGTAGTGCCTGCCAGGGTCTACCCAGAACAAAGTTAATGGTGGCGTTTCTTAACACCAAAAAACTGATTTCTTCTGAATGTAGACAGCCTATGTGGAGGGTGACCTGGAGAGTACACATGTTAATAGGCTTGCAATCAAGTGGAGTGCCATTGCATCTCTGTTCTGGCCCAGTTGGACAGTCATTGACCTGCTTATTGCTACACAGGCTCATTTGTTTGGACTATGCTCTCTACTTGTTCCCAAAGGTTTGTGTAATTCAGAGAATATGAGGAATGTGTTGATTGGATGTGACTGGAATGTTTTGTCCCTCTTCTGTGAGATTATTTGCTTTGAGTGTGTGTGTGTGTGTGTGTGTGTGTGAACAGTCTTTGGAACTGGACATTCCTTGACAAAGTGGGATGGTTCTCCACATTACATGCAGCATCTTTCACGGCATCTCCGTGCTCTTTCAGCTTTGAGGAGGTGTTTCAATTTGCAAGGCTTCAGTTTCAGAAGAATCCATGTGAGTAGGAAGAGAAGTTTCTGTAGGGGAGGTATTAAGATGAGAAGAAACATTAGCAGCTTTCTTGAGAAAGGCTGCCAACCCTACGTTATCATCATAGATTGCCATCTGGATACGAATGTCAAAGTGAAGACCATGGCGAAATGCGGCCAACAGAGCAGGTTCATTCCAACCACTCATCAGTGCAAGGGTGCCAAAACATGGAATGTACTCATGGATCTGGGTTTTTCCTTGTCTGAGCCGAAGTAGTTCATCCTGCACAGAAACTGAAGAGAGAAAATGCCAGAAAATAGCCGAATAAAGTGCAGAATAAAATTTTCAAGTGATTTTAAGTGTTGACTTTCACCTGTCCACAGTGCTTCCGCCCATTGCAAAGCTCTTCCAGGCAGCAAGGTAGTTAATAAAAGCAATTTTACTGCGGTCATTGGGAAACTGATGTGGTTGCATCCCAAAGAACAATGAGCACTGCATAATAATACCATTGCAAGAGATACTTTCACCTGAATACTGCGGTGGACAATATATCGGACTGGCTGCAGGTGGGTGATTTCTGATTTCTTCCACAGTGTGAAGGATGGCTTGATATTCAGGAGCTTGAGCGGCATCTTGTTCCTCCATGGTGATAAGTCTGTTTTAATGGTCGGAGATTCTGTAACGCCCAGACTGAAAACCAGCGAGACAAAATGAGAGTCAATCATAAGTTTTATTTTTCCATAAGGTTAGGAAGAGAAGTAATTTAGAAGGTGGGGAAA
>JAUMHP010000073.1:8975987-8991842 GCA_032361065.1 Enteromius trimaculatus | reverse complement strand
AGGGCTGCCACCGCCATAGGAGGAGAACAAGGGAGAAGGGGAAGTGAGTTCTTAACAGCAAAATCTATGTCGATAAAATTACCAGCTGCCCCAGAATCTATGAATGCTTTAGCATGAATTTTCTGGTCTTGATATATGAGGCACACATCAATTCTCATAGCTGAGACAAGGGAAAGAGCACTCACCCGATAAGTCATGGAGCGAGGAGGCCGCACCGGGTAGTTGGCACGGAGGTGACCACAGAAATAAATTACACTTAAATATATATTAAAATAGATAAGTGTTATTTTAAAGTACTAGTGACTTTTTAAATATATTTTTGATCAAATAAATGCAGGGTTGTAATTTAAAGCATAACTGTTTTCAAAACTGATTATTACGATGCCGTTTTAGTGCCACCTAAAAAAGAAATCGAATAACTATAAGATTAAAGTCGAAATACTACAAATTAGAGTAAAAATATTTCGAAAATAAAGTCAAAATACTACGAGATTAAAGTTGAAATATTACGAGAATAAAGTCAAAATACTACGAGATTAAAGTCGAAAAACTATAAGATTAAAGTCGAAATGCTACAAATTAAAGTCAAAATATTATGAGAATAAAGTTGGCCTAGATTGGGAGCACCCGGAGATATTCCAAAACTATGAGATTAAAGTCGAAATACTAAAAATTAAAGTAAAAATATTTTGAGAATAAAGTCGGAATATTACGAGATTAAAGTCAAAATATTACAAGAATAAAGTCAAAATATTATGAGAATAAAGTCGGCCTAGATTGGGAGCACCCGGAGATATTCCAAAACTACGAGATTAAAGTCGAAATACTACGAGATTAAAGTCGAAATATTACGAGAATAAAGTCAAAATGGAGAATATTCGGCCTAGATTGGGAGCACCCGGAGATATTCCAAAATCTCAGCTTTCAAAATCTGCCCATTTCTTTAGCAAAATACAAACTATAAAATATAACATGACATATATATTATATCATGACAGCTGAACTCGCTTTAGTTTAAATGATCACAATGAGACTTCATTATAATTTAGTCTCTAGCCTGTTTTCCTGTTCCTTCACTTTTATATCGTGCTATACACTTGAAACAAAGAGGAAAAACACATTAATTTGAATGCTAAGCTGTTTTATATCAAAAGCAACAAAGCAGAACATTATTGCGATTGCTGGGTTTCTGGCATGCTACAAATAATGAATATAAAACGTCAAATATTATACCCAATAATTAACTGTATTATAGGCTACCATGAATAAAACAGCTTGTGAGTTGTCATTTAATGTTAAGTATTAGCCTACCTCAGAAAACAAAACAATATAACTTATGTTAATGAACTGGAGTCCACGTCAACCTTTAGAACGTTTTATTAATAGGCTACATGTGAAAAATGAATGTTTGGACACCACAGCGTTTTGGAGAACTAGTTGGTGGAATTTTCACACATTTGGACACATTTTCACAAACACGACAGTATACTTTAATGAACTGACATTAATACAGCGATCTGGGCTGAATTTCCCAAAAGCATCGTAAGCTTAAGTACATCGTAGACCCATTGAAACCAATGGAGCTATGATCAATTTAGGCTTACAATGCTTTTGGGAAACGCAGCCCTGATCAGTAAAGAGCTTGAACAACACATTATTGTAAGACACAATTTGTGTTTCATCATAAAATATACCTTTTTTTTAGAAGTACTAAAGGGACAAATCTTATTGCTATTGGGTGGCGCACTAAATAATGAATCCAATGGAAGACATGAAATATTATTTCCGAGCATAATGTCCCCACGAATATTACACATGATATAATTTCTGCTAATAATCCCACATAAATGTCTTTGTAGTTTATTAAAAAGGGTTAAATAAGAGAGTGCCCCCCAAGGGAATGTCGACTGAGTGTGTGAGCTGATATTAAGATAAAAAGTTGTTCCTGTTCTCATCCCAGTAAGATGAAGCGGCCGCTCGGACGCAACAATATCCAAATATGCCTAAATTCTGGTGGCCTTCTCTCAATCTTTAGTCTCGTAACTTTGATCTCATAGTATATGACTTTATTCTCGTAATATTTTGACTTTAATCTCGTAGTATTGCGACTTTATTCGTGTAATATTTCGACTTTATTGTCGTAATATCTCGACTTTAATCTCATAGTATTTCGACTTTATTCTCATAATATTTCGACTTTTTTCTTGAAATATTATGACTTCACTCTCATAGCATTTGGACTTTATTCTTGAAATATTACGACTTTAATCTCGTAGCATTTGGACTTTATTCTTGAAATATTACTACTTTAATCTCGTAGTATTTGGACTTTATTCTTGAAATATTACGACTTTAATCTCGTAGTATTTGGACTTTATTCTTGAAATATTACGACTTCACTCTCGTAGCATTTGGACTTCATTCTTGAAATATTACGACTTTAATCTAGTAGCATTTGGACTATATTCTTGAAATATTACGACTTTAATCTCGTAGTATTTGGACTTTATTCTTGAAATATTACGACTTTAATCTCGTAGTATTTGGACTTTATTCTTGAAATATTACGACTTCACTCTCGTAGCATTTGGACTTTATTCTTGAAATATTATTCACATTATAAGCTGAATAAGAGCTTGTTCTTTGACAGTGGCATGTCTTTTGTTATAAATAAAATGTGACAGAAGTTTGGTTTTCCCTGGTTGTTGGTAAAGTATGTTAAACCACGTTAAGCTGTTTCCTAATGGATCTATTGGGTTGCACGCTTAAACGTGAAATTATTCACTTTATACCCAAAATAGGAGCTTGTTCTTTTGACAGTGGTAAGTATTTACTATAAATAAATTTTGACAAGTTTGGTTTCTCTCGGTCATTGTTAAGTTAGCGTCCGTCAAGCCACGTTAAGCTGTTTCCTTAAAATATACTTCTATGGGGGAGAAAACGCTTAACGTGATATTATTCACTTTATCTGTCAAAAATATGGAATCGTTCTTTTGACAATAGTTAGAGATTATTACAAGGAAGTTTTGACAGAAATTTGGGTTTCCCTCGGTATTAGGTGCTTTAAGCCACATTAAGCGTTTTTCACGTTAAGCATTTTAGAATGTCCCGGATAATAACATAGTTTTAGATTTTTTTTAATTTTTTTTTTTTTTTTTTTTCGCACTAAAACGACATCGTAGATTATAATAAGGAATTTATAAGAAAATGATTTCTAAAGAATCATGTAATACTAAAAGACTGGAGAAATGATGCAGAATATTTAGCTTTGCCAAAACAGAAATAAATTACACTTTAAAATATATCAAAATAGAAGTGTTATTTTAAATTGTCATACTATTTAAAAAAACTAGTGATTTTTTAAACATATTTTTGATCAAATAAATCATATTGCATGGTTTTTGAACAGTAGTGTATATTTGGACTGTATGTGTGATTCTTGCATTAAATTATTTCACCAATTAAGTAACAGCAGATTTAATTATAAGTTTTGCGGGTATTAATTATCACACACTCAAAAGATACTTTTTCATAATCAGAAGGTCTAGTTTAATTTAAGGATAAGTGGTTCTGTAGAGCGGGTCTGTGTTTGTGATGAGGGCGGATGGTGCTCCGTTCTGGTCTCAGTCTGTACTGGAGGACTATTTTGGCTGTTTATCTCTGGATGCCCTGCAGCGGTTCTAAATCTGTGTGCATAAACATGAAGGCGTCTGGATTTGCTTGCTGTTTTGAGATAAGCGCTGCTCCAACAATTCTGTTTAATTGTTGAATTTCAGCATTCACAGTTTGCTCTGATAAAGTGTGTGCTTATGGGGTTACGTGTTAACACCGTGTCTCTGCTAATGAGCTTTATTTCTAGTATAACGTTATGTTACTCATTGTGGGGAGTGTGTGTGTGCGCACTCTTGTTTGTGTCCTGTATGCCTTTGTGGATGGATGTGTGTTTGTATTCATATGTGTGTGCTGTGTGCAGCTACAGAAACCTGGCCACCGAGCATGAAACGCTCATGCAGAAGTACCTCCATCTACTCCAAATCGTGGAGACCGAGAAAACAGTTGCTAAGCAACTTCGACAACAGATAGAAGATGGGGAGATTGAGATTGAACGTCTAAAATCAGAGGTAAAATTTGTAATTCAAAGTGCAGTAGAGATTGTTTATCTTTAGTGAACATGCCAAAATCCAGTCGAATATACAGTATCAGCATTTAAACTGCATATCAAGATGATTCTGCAAAGCTAAATATTCAATGCTTTGTTTGAACAGCTAGTCAACTTGTTTAAGAAAGCCTGTTATGAAAAGGTTGGTTTCAGGTTCACCTGACTCAAACATGGTTTACATAAGATGTTTTTGCACAACAGTATTACAAAAGATAACCTAGAGAAAAATAGACAGGCCTACTTAAATGTATTTGAAGTACATTTATTTCATGCTTAGTATACGACAAATGCATTTACATATTTATTTACCTAACAAAAGTACCCTGCAGTTGTGCTTTTATTGGTATTCGTAAAGTGTGCTAAACGTGATGTGCTTAATGCAGTTTAATTGTGCAGAAGTAGTCCAACTAAAGATTTGCTGAAATTTATTGCAAGCATGCTTCAGGGACACTTTCAATATCTTGTATTTAAAGACCGGTAATATTCAAAGATCATTCATTCCTCATCAATAATGACATTCAAATACATTTTAGGCTTAATATTAAGGAATTTAGTAAAACCCCAAATAAAGTTTACTTGTTATTTTAATATTAAGACATTTTTGAACTATTCTTAGTATAAAATAGTAAATAAAATAGTACTTAGTATAAAAAACCTAAATAAATGCATTTTAAATATATGTTTATACTATTGTATTATGCCAGTATACTATAATATACATTTTATCATTATTATTTTCCCAAAAAATACAAACTTTCTCAAAAACCTCTTTAATCTGTCAACATTATCCATAAATATACTACATATTAATTATAGATTCTAGCTGTAAATATACAGGTACATAAAGAAAAAGCTCTATTTTGCTCTATTTTCCTTTTTCTTGTCGCCATAGATTGATGCTTTAGCTTGTCCCAATAGATAATTAAAATATTATTTAAAAAAAATATTACAGCATAAAAAAAACCTAGTCAGCCCCTCTTATCGACTAGTCTGTTGTTGGATGACTAGTCAATCATCGTGACCCATATTACATGCTCATTTCTCTTCTGAAAAGGAAAATAGTTGAGAGAATGAAAAGTGGTGTGAGAAGCATTTGGTTTTCAAGAGCTTTCTCCAGACTACTTTGCACTTCACTTTGCATCTCTGCTCATAAAAAACGGCTCTCCAGGAGAACTATGATCCCTGCTGTATTCTTCATCAGCCAGATCAAATAGTCATTTTACTTTAAAGTGCAAATGGAGCTGGCTGTATGAAATGGTGTGCTGAATATGCATGACCCCAGATGTATTGTGTGCGTCGCATCCTTGGTCCGCAGCATAATAAACTCTTTCAGTCCGCGTCCAATAAATGGAGCACTCACCTTCAGACTGTGCTGGCCAGCTCCCATCTCTTTTGTGTCCCCAACGTTTCCCTTTCAAATTGCAGGGCCGTGTAATAATTTGAAAGTTTGTGCACCCTAAGCATCGGAAATCACCCGAGTGGCATCTGAGAGCTTTGATAGGGCGAGTGTTTGTGCCACACTGTGCTGGCACTGATTTGGCCTGACTCAATCACTTTGTCAGCATGCTGGGAAGTAGTGAGGGAAGGAACTTTTTTGTGAAGGAAGTGTTGACTCTGCCATTTTTATCGCTGTTTTGTTGCAGATCGCAGCACTGCTCAAAGACAATGAGAAGATTCAGTCGAATCCCACCACTGCACCTAGTGATGATGATTCAGAAATCAAGAAAATCAAGAAAGTAAGACTTTGGCTTTGAATCACACTGTTCTAGTCCAAAATCTAGTGAGCACCCTAACTGTCATAGAACCTCATAAGTGACTGATTTAATGTTTTGGACTATACATACATATACAAACACACACACATATATGTGTGTATATATATATATATATATATACATATATAAACATTTGCTACGAGACTTTGCGTATTCGTGGCAATACATAATTAAAACATTATTATTACAATATTGCATTACATTTATGACATTTTTCACTCTGCAAGATCCACTCTTTTTGAACCTATGACCACAACTGTATATTAGATTAAATCATTAAATATTTCTATGGATAATTTTAAATACTCAAAAAAATATAAGTGAACTATTTATATATTTAGATATAAATAAATGCACATTTGCTATGAGAATTTGCTTTTGTCGTAGCTTTACTAAATTATTAATTTTTTATTATTATATTTTAATACATTTTATTATATCATTACATTACCTTTTTTTTTTTTTTTTTTTTTTTACCTTTTTTGAGTCTGCAAGATGTGTTCTTTGTAAACCTATGACCACAACTTTATTTTAAAATCATGCATCAAATATTTTTTATATTATTTCTATAATGTTAAATACTCTAAATATAATGTTAAATACCTAGATTTTTAAGTAAACTTAAAATGATGGTAACAATTAGCAATAATGTATTAACTAACATAAACAAACAATGAGCAATGCATTTATTACACTATTTATTAATCTTCGTTAATGTTAGTTAATGAAAATACAGTAAAATGCAGCTTGGTTTTAAAACAGCGCATGAATCTTATGTTTCATAATTGTTCAAGATATTTTTGACGAGTTATCCATCAGGTCAGATCTATTGATTCTATTGATTTATTCTAATTAATTCTGCTGCTTCAGGTGCAAAGCTTTCTGAGGGGCTGGATGTGTCGGCGAAAGTGGAAGACCATCATTCAAGACTACATCCGTTCGCCACATGCAGAGAGCATGCGGAAGAGGAACCAAGTCGTCTTCAGCATGCTGGAAGCAGAGGCTGAATATGTCCAACAGCTCCACATCCTTGTCAACAACTTCTTGAGACCGCTTCGCATGGCTGCCAGTTCCAAGAAACCACCCATAACTCATGATGATGTCAGCAGCATATTCCTCAACAGGTAAGAACCGGTTTCTACTAGAAATAACCTGCATGCTCAGCAGGAGAAACATTTAAAATGAGTACATTTTAAAATCTCAATTGTTTCTCCTCAGCAGCAGCATCTGCTTCTCATATGTTTCTTCTTTGATATTGTCCATGTGTCTTCTGTGGTGAAGTAGAAGAGAAATTAAAACGTCTACATTTTTTGGCAACATTTGAAGTATCGATATAGAATTTATGCACTAAAGTTAAATGAACAAAAATTGTGTCAACACTTAAATGGCATTTCCATCAGCTGTATCGGTAAAAATGTAAAAGTATTTTTTCCGCAAAACGTCCTTGGATGGAAGCCTGATTACTGATCTTAGATTGTCAAACTCTAAAGCAAATTCCAATTCTTCCAGGAATCTAAGCTTTGGCGATCCACATTCATTTTATGGCTCTGTGCTCTTGTTTTACCAACAATTGCCTCATTTATGTTTGTTTTTATTTCTTCCAATTGATTTTGCAAGAAACATCTGAGACTATTGTTGGGTTGCATGTACAAAAGTTTGTTGTCAATTAGATTTGTAAAAGAAATTAAGCTAAGATCAAACTGTCAGTAAAAAAAATAAGCTTTTTTCCCTATTCATTAAAAAATCCTAATTTCTATATCCTAATTTAGTATATCAGAATGATTTCTGAAGGGTCACGTGTAGTCAGTCTTGGAAAGGTTACTTTGGAAATGGAAGTTACAGGTTACAAGTTACCCTATATAAAATGAAATAAACAGTGTAACTGTTTCATGTACTTTATTAAAATCATGCAGCTAATTACATTTGATTGCTTTAAGATTACTCTTCTAAATTTCTAATGAATGTTTTTAATCATTTTGAAACAGGGTTACTCTTACAGTATTGCTCAACACTGATTACTGTCAGACTTTCAAAATCCTGATGATAAATCCTATATAATTTGATTATAATAATTTACTTTAAAGGCACAAAATCAGACTTTAGCACCTCTTTTTACTTCTTTACTTACTTCTAAGATGTTAAATATAGATTTAGAATCAGAACATCAGATTTTAATTAAATTTGGACAATTAAACACTCTAATGATATTAAATAAACATGCGTCCTATTCTGCATCCGAAACTCCTGAAGCATTGATGTATCATATTTTAAAGCAGTCAATGCTATTTGGAAACCAAATCTATATGTGTGTGTAAAAATATCCAGATGTATCCCCCTTTGACATTTAACATGTTCATAAGTAACTGTATTTAATTACACATTGTTTTCCATGTATTACTTTTACATTTATTTATTTAAATTTAACTAGTGACTGACCAGCATTGGTCATGTGATTCTGAAGACTCTGAAAATGTGGTTTTACTTTAAATTCTAATAATGTTTCACAATATAACTGTTTTACTGTAAGTAAATGGTGCCATGGTGAGCATACAGTAAAGCATTTTAAAAATCTTAAAGGAATAATGAAACACTTGCGTTGTTGTTTACATATTCTGTTTGTTTCTGCAGCGAAACCATAATGTTTCTGCATCAGATATTCTACCAAGGGTTGAAAGCTCGAATAGCAAGCTGGCCAACATTAGTCTTGGGTGAGTGCACTGCCAGAGCATTTGGCAACAAATAGCAAAGAACATTCTGTAGACTCTTCAAATTGCAAGCTAGCTTTTTCAAAGGGTGCCACAGATCTGAGGCCCAGTCACACTGACTCTGATCTTCCTTCCTGTCCTTCAGCCGACCTATTTGACATCCTGTTGCCCATGCTGAACATCTACCAGGAGTTTGTCCGTAACCACCAGTACAGTCTGCAGATCTTGGCCCACTGCAAGCAGAATCGCGACTTCGACAAGCTGCTTAAACAGTATGAAGCCAAGCCTGACTGTGAGGAGCGCACGCTGGAGACGTTCCTCACTTACCCCATGTTCCAGGTGACCAAAATCTTTCATTCAGGCTCTCATTACCATGCTATGAATCACAAGCTGGCTAGCAGCACATGACAGGTCCTCGTGTGCTTTTTTAGTCCCTTAAAGTAGGATTTTGTAGTGTATTCTGGGCCATAATGGCTTTTTTCTTGTAGAGTAAGCAGTTTTCATGTGATCTAGTCTAGCAAGGTCTACTTCGGGCTTTGCAGCGTTGGTAATAAATGTGCTGATGAGTGATAGAGCTCCCCTCTAAGCCTCTTCTGCAGGAATACGGTGCGCACTGTTAGCAAAGTTGTGTTTGGATTCATGCACATGACTAAGTGTGGATATGATGAGTGTGTTTGTTACAGAAGGGGGAGGGGGAACGAAATCTATCATCCTGTCTGACATTATGACATGTGCTTCTTGTCTGGCAGATTCCTCGTTACATACTGACCCTCCATGAGCTGTTAGCACATACACCGCATGAGCATGTGGAGAGAAACAGCTTGGATTACGCCAAGTCAAAGCTGGAGGAGCTTTCCAGGTGCGTCAAAATGTGCCTCCAGCACACCCATCCATGGCCAACAATGCTACATCATTTCTCACTACTCACAGGTTATCAGCCTTATTCGTAAATGAAGCTGTAATTCGGTTCTGAAAACAGATCATCAAATCAATTGCTAAATGCTATAAAGAGTGTCATTTCCTCACCACTATTGGCACCAAATGGAACTGCAGTCTGACTGTGCAACACGACTGGACTGAACATGATACCATGGTGCCAGTTTGAGGCAGGACTACTTGTTTGTCCAAGGGCTGGATAATGCCACAGAAAGTGCATACTTTTAAGTATGTGAATCATATTTGATAACAGGATTTAAAATTCCTTTTTTAAATAGTTTTCCATGTCATTTTAGTTTTTATTCTGTGACAATTAGTTTTCAGTGTCTTATGAATTTATGGTTTATTTATTTTTTAGGATTTTAATACCAAACTTAGTGTCCTAAATTACATCTAAATTTATCAAAACTTGTCATTATCATTGAAATGATATTTTCTTAAATTTACTATCTAGTGTTATTGCTAGTATTATCTAGTGGCATTTTCATGTTTAATTAAAATTATTATAATAATTTTTGTTTTATTTTGAGTTATTTTTGGAAACATGAAAATGGTGTTTTAAGTATATTAATATAATATTTTTAATATATTTATTTATTTGATTTGATTTTATGTACTTTCGGGTCATCGTTATACAGTATTTTGAAATACATAAAGTATAATAATTTAATATATATATATATATAAATGAAATCATCAAAATATAGCATGAAATGTATTTCTATAGTATGTTTTAAAAATTAAAATATTAAAATATGCAATTTATACAGTCATATTTTATTTATATAAATATTATATAAAATAAATACAAACTATATTTAGTAACTCCAAAGCTAACTAAAATAAAATTGAATAAAAAATAAAACTGTATGTGACAAAAATAAAATCTGTGAGTGCTAAAGTGATGTTATCTCCACAGAATCATGCACGATGAGGTTAGCGAGACGGAGAACATTAGGAAGAACCTCGCTATCGAGCGTATGATTGTGGAGGGCTGTGAGATTCTCCTAGACACCAGCCAGACCTTTGTCAGACAAGGTGAACTCCCAACACACACACACATAAATAAATCCTCCTGAGTGCTCTGCTGAAAGGGTCCACAGATCCCCGATAAGAAGACGTTTGGATTCTCCTTTCCTTCTGTTCTTTTCTGCAAACTGTCACTCTTGTCACCTCTTATTGTCAAGCCCCCACCTAGCCCACTCCAAGTCTTTTCTGGGCTGCCCTCTTTTCCCTGCCAGCACAAAGCAGAGCGTTAACTCAAAGGATTGGGCACCCTAATCCTGCAAGTCTCCGTAGAGCACAGTGTGTTCAAAGACCAGACCAACTCTTTCATTTCCAAGTGTAATCACATTTTTACCAGTCAAACCTGGTGTTGAGCCCGAGATCGCTGATGCGCTGCAGGATACGAAGACACAAGGAAACTGATAAGAGTCTGATAAGAACATATGTCACTGCAGTATTTCCTCATGTGCTGGCATAGCATTTGTCTGCTCCGCGTTCTTCAGCTTTACCTGCAGGGCTTACGCATCTCCATATCTCCATGCATGTTTTTCAGGATCTCTGATACAAGTGCCCATGAGTGAGAAGGGCAAGATCACCCGTGGCCGACTGGGATCTCTGTCTCTAAAGAAGGAGGGAGAGAGGCAGTGTTTCCTTTTCTCCAAACATCTGATCATCTGCACTAGAGGCTCTGGAGGAAAACTACACCTCACCAAGGTGAAGCCTCATGCACTTCATTACACAGCCTTAAAAAAAGTACACAATAGGCCGGGGACGGTAGGAAGAATATATATATGGTAGGACAGTTTTCAAGCTGTTTTAGCACATTTTTTTGGTTTTCACTCATTCTTAGGAGATGAAGAAACTTTGGTTTAACCTTATTTTAATGTTCCCTCCAATAAATTCTGTTGACTATAAGTAACACTGCATCTACATATCTGTTAACTCACAGTAAGGCGTTAGGGTTAGACTGGTAGGGTTAGGGTTAGAATAAGTTGACATGACTTGAAAAGTTACTTATAGTCAGTAAAATGTCTGTCAGACAGTGTACTAATATTCTAATGAGAGTTAGTTGACTTGTAGGTGCAGAGTTACTTATTGTCAACAGACTGTTCAAACAGGACCATCAAAAAAAAGTGTCACTGAAACTTTTCTTAGATTTGATCGTTTTTCAAGGAACTAATAACCATGCAATTAAAAAAATAAAATGAATTTTATAAAAATAAAATTAAATGCAATTACAAATTAAATCTATCACTAGTAGTAGTAACAGTATTATTAATTTGTAGTAATAATAGTTTTTAATTAATGGCCAACAAATTATCACTTTTTAAAAAAAAAAAAATTTTAATTTTTGAGATAAGTTGTTTATGTGATTTATTAAGATATTTAATTTACTTTGCAACATGGATATATAATAAAATCTAATTAATCAATTAGTTAATTAATAACAATATTAATCATGCTTTAATGAATGATCAGCATGTTAATTTTTCATGTATTTTTTTTACCTTTTTAAAACATATTTTATCCTTCTTTTTTGCATTTATCTATACACCATGTAGTGTAGTACTTTATGGATAAAACACTTGTACACTTGAAATCTAAGACATATAATTCAGATAAATATTTTTATGGGGAAAAAGCTGTTTGTTTACTTTTTGATTTGTACCGTTCTTTATCGTCTCAGAGGATGATGTTTGAATATATCAGGTTACTTGTTAAACCAGTGAAATGTTATGTTGTGCCCAGAAAAGGGTGATTACCACCTTTAGCCGACAGTAATTTTACCACATTCAATAAGCCACTATTGCTCTGTGGTCTGTGGGGAAATTCAAGAAGGAGATCCTCACCATAATCACTGTTTTAGTACGGCTGCTATTGATCATTTGATAGATTCTCAGAGCATGTCTGACTGTTGCTTGTCTCCGGATGGCAGAATGGAGTGGTGTCTCTCATTGACTGCACACTGATAGAGGAACCAGAGGGTACAGATGACGAGTGTACGTATCAAAACTTTTGATTTAATCTTAAACATACCATGAAATATCTGCAATTACAAAAGGAGGCTCACATTTTAACACTGATAAGAGACCTTGTACTTACCCACACTGATATTGACATTATTAAGTAGATCCAACCACAAATCTAATTACAACAGACCAAAGGGTCATTACGTTTTCTTTTTCCTCTTCAGCCAAGTCAGACAAGAGCGGTCAGGACATGGAGCACCTGGATTTTAAGATTGTGGTGGAGCCCAAAGACAGCCAGTCCTTCACCATCATCCTGGTGGCCTCCTCACGGCAAGAGAAGTCAGCCTGGACCAGCGACATCAGCCAGGCATGTCTGCTCACATCAGATAACACTGAGTGATCCACGCAGCCCTGGGCAAGACCTTTGCCTTTTACTCACATCCTGTGGTTCAAATACTGTCCTCACACTCTTTTTTTCTGTCTTACACTCTTTATTACAGTGCATAGATAATATTCGTTGTAATGGGCTGATGATGAACGCCTTCGAGGAGAACTCTAAAGTCACTGTGCCCCAGATGATCAAGTAAGCACTTCTTCTCACATTGAACAGAACTATGCTTTTATAAATCGGCAAATCACTTCTAACAATCTGTGTCGCGTGTTTAGGTCTGACGCCAGTTTGTACTGTGATGACGTGGATATCCGCTTCAGTAAGATGATGAACTCCTGCAAGGTGTTGCAGATCCGCTACGCCAGCGTGGAACGCCTGCTGGAGAGGTTGACCGACCTGCGCTTCCTCTCCATCGACTTCCTCAACACCTTCCTGCACTCCTACCGTGTGTTCACCAGCGCAGACGTAGTGCTTGACAAACTCATCACCATATACAAGAGACCTATCAGCGCCATACCAGCCCGGTGAGCCACACAAATGGTTTCTTTTTTTGCCATACAGAAAATGAGAACACATGGGATGCATAAAGATGCTCTCATGTACGTACAGTGGAGGTCAAAAGTTTACACCCCCCTTTCAGAATCAAAATGCGAAAGGGATTATACAAAATGGATGTTATTGTTTATTTAGTACTGACCTGAATAAGATATTTTATATAAAAGAAGAAATCAGAGAAAATAATAGCTGAATTTATAAAAGTGACTTGATTCATAATACATCTTTAAAAAAACATAAAAAATCTTGCTAAACCCAAATTTTTGAACGGCAGTGCATATATTAACATTATTACAATTTAAAATAACTTTTATTTTTATTTTTAAATCCAATTTATTCCTGTGATGGCAAAGCAGACTTATTTCGAATATGCTGATTTGATGCTTAAGAAACATTTCTTATTATCACAATTGATAATAGTTGTGCTGTTCATATTTTTGCGGAAACTGTTATACATTTGATCAAGATTCTTTGATGAATAGAAAGTGAAAAAAAAATTGTAACATGAATTTACTGCCACTCTTGATCAATTTAATGCGTTCTTGTTAAATAAATTATTAATTTCTAATAATAAAAAAAAAAAAAAACATATTAAACCTAAACTTTGAATGCATTATAAATATACGAAAAGTATTCAAATAAAGTAGTCTACCTGTTTGGTTGGTCGTTGGAGGACCTATCATGATCCATCTCTAATTCTCTGCTTTTTTTATGCCGGTTGGTGGACACGTATTTTGGCACACATGTATAAACGCACATGCAGCTCTTAATTAGCAGCAGGTCTTTGCTTTGCTGGAGTTGTGTTCTGGTGTGAGAGAGAATGCGCAGAAAACGCGATTCAGTGTGATAGGAGAGAGGTCACACCAGTGTTTGTCACCCTATAGTGAGAACAAGTGAGCGTCTGCGTGCGTACGGGATAAAAGGAGAGAAAAGACAGCGAAATAGAGAGAAAGCCAAAGGGGAAGGGAGTGAGATGTGCTGGAGTTGCTAAAGGCTTGCGAGAGGTCACACTAATGTGTGTCGCCGTGCTCTATGTATGTGTGTGTTCTGCTAGAAACAGCAGTAATTGGGCCCTGCTTCATCGCCTGCGTGCCTGCCTGACTGAAGCATCTCAGCGGGGCTCTGTCGCCATCACCTTAGCAACCGGCCACTCTGCTGCAGGACCCCACCCTCCGCCCGTGCCGCATCTGTGAGATGAAATATTTAGTGTGCACGTTTTGCAGCCTCTCTCGCTCTCTCTCTATCGCATACACGCTGTATTTTCGTCTTGCTTCCTGCGTCTCCTCCTCCGGTTGGCTCCGGAGACGGAGATCCAGGCAAATCGGTAAGAGCCGGGGACCTCCCACACACCCACAGCCTGCAGCACCCACTCTCCCCTGGGCAGACTGCACGGCTGTGATGCCTCCCCAGACCTCCCCCGCTCAGCTGCCCTGCCTCAGCTCCAACGGTCACCCAGACTGTCATAAGAGGGGCTATTTCTGTGCAGGCATGACGTGTAGGGGTGGCTCGATGTGTGGGAAAGCTTCTCTGCAACGCTCTCCAACCTTATAGAGAGATGTGAAGAGTAGGCTGTTTATGCTCCGCAGAGACGCTTCTCTCTGTCAGCGCATATACTCTGAGCACACCGCACGGCGTTGGGAAGCCATTATGGGCTAAATCATGAGCTGCAATGAGAGGCAAAGATGTAACTGTTTGTTTTCATAGGTTAGTGATGCGCCGATGGTGGGTTACTAAATCTGCACTCATTTAAAGGTGAAACCTATGTGTGAAAGGTGAAAAAAATTGTGTTCAAAAAGACACTTAAAAAAGACAAGTCGGACTACTAGCTTCACATCGATCTTTAAACAAACAGGGTCATTTAAAATTGTTATGATTTAATTATGTGCTTACATTAAATGAGATAGAGTCTTAGTTATTTGTATTTAATGAGCGTCTTTTGCTATGGAAAATTATTTCTATTTTTATTTGATCCTAATTGAATATTTTTGTAATATTTTATTCCAGGGAAATCATTTGAATGGCTTCCTTTTCTTATCTACATTTATATTTTAAACTGGAATAATAGAAAGTATTAAAAAAATAAATAAATAAATAATATATATATATATATATATATATATATATATATATGTTGGGGGTCTGTAAGATCTCTTATGCTCACTAAAAAGTTTCTTAAGCTCAGTAAGGTTGCGTTTATTTGATGGAAAATATAAAAATATAGTAATAATGTGAACAGTTATTGCCATTTAAAATAGTTAAAAAGAGTTGTACTTTATATTTTACGGTGACCGGGAGGGGACGTCTTCGGTTCACTTAGTTTTGTCGTGGCCACGACTTATTCAATTCAAACCTTTAAACT
>JAUMHP010000073.1:8892506-8939785 GCA_032361065.1 Enteromius trimaculatus | reverse complement strand
ATAATGTTCAGTGCTTTGCTACAATCTGTATTGTTAAAAGCGCTATATAAATAAAAGTGACTTGACTTGACTTGACTGTATATGTGTATATAAATGTACAGAGAACACACATATTATGCAAAGAATTTTATCACAAAATTGAGACTGAGACAGACATGGCCACAATTTACATAAAGGTCATGTCATATTTACTAGTAAATCCAATAAATTCACTAGGAATCCAGGAGATTTCACAGCGGGTTCAATTGAGGTAGCAAATGTGGCAATTCAACTAAAATTAATTAATCATTCTAATTTCTTTAGAAAACCAAGGATGCATCAAAAAATGTGTATGGCAATCAGCATTACACCGAAAGAATGTTGTTAAATAAGCTTAACTCATATTAAACTCTGAATAGTAATGCAATGGATGTGTATGCATTTGGCCTTGATGGACAGAAGTTAACTTATTACAGCGGAGTTCAGACAAGGACACTTACTGCACATTTAGACAGCAAACAAAGGCCTTGACGCCTGGCAGATTCATAGAACACTTAAAAAAGATCAATAAGAAGGTTATCACCCTCGGTTTAAGGCCACAGAATGAAAATCCAAAGCCACGTCAGCAAAAACATCAGCCTTCAACCACAGGCAGTCGATATTCCCCAGAACATCTTTCAAAGACACCGCACACGACATGTCCAGGTGACACGTAGCATCGCTCCCACAGCGAAATACTAAAGGCAATGGGCCATTTCTGTCTGTTCCTTCCCACTGACCTGACTGCTCATTAACATAGAGGAGAGCACAGAGGCTGAGGGGCTTCTGCTGAGTGGGAGTGATTCAGTCAAAGCACACAGAAATCACACAGTCCTGCCCACTCACTCCAGACACACAGATGGACACGGAGCTCACTGCACTTTTTCTGTGCTAGCATAAACAGTAACCTTGCACTGCACAAGACCTTTGTTAGACATTTATATGGGCACTTAAATCATGGACGGCCACTACGATTGGCTTCTTTTAGTTATTATATTCTTAGTCTTCAGTGTTTGGTTTCTCACATATCAAACCTCAGCCCGTCTATGTCAGGATTCAGAAAGTTATAGTATTTTTACACAAACCAAGTCACACGTATAATACTTAATATGCAAAGACTCAACTTATGTTATCAAGGGAGTTTAATTTAATTTAATTTCTGAAAGGACAGTCCTCTTATTTCAAAAAGTCAAAATGCTTTACATTAATAGAGTTTGTTGAGCTAAGTAATTTGACAGTACATACTCTTTTTCAATATAGGCTATAGTATTTTGCTCCAGAGTGGCAAGTAAATGAGGATGTTTCAGTGGGTGTTATAAAGCTTTGGGAAGGTTATTATGCGTGGGAAGGAGAGCTCCTTATTGTGCGTTTGTAAGGATGTAGATGGATACTAGATAGAAGACATTTCCTGCATTTCCTCACAGGATGAGTCAACTGCTGAAATGAGTCAACTTTCAGAATTGTTTTTCCTACGTGAGGTTTATTGAGGGGTTTTTCAGTTTTTTGATGGTAAAGGTCCACAAATATGATAATACCCTCGCCAGGGCCCAACGTTCGGAAAGTAAAACTGTATTGTAAACGCTAAAACTATAGTTTTTATTAGTAGTATTTGGATTAGTTTTAAAGCAACAGCTCAACCCAAAGATTTCAACATTTACACAGACCCTCGGGTCATTTCAAACCCAGTTTGATTCTTATGTTGAACACAAAATAAGATATTTTGAAGAATTATGAAGAATCAGAGTTCTTGGTCCCCAAGGACTTTCATATAGGGAAAGAAATACTGTGGAAGTCAACTGGACCTTCAGCTCTTTGATTACCGGCATTCTTCAAAATATCTTCTTTTCTGTTCGACATACTATAAGAAAGAAACTCATACAGGTTTGGAAAGACATGAGGGTGAGTAAATGAGGACATTAATTCATGGTTAGACAGCACTATTTAAAACAAAAAAAAAGAAAAAAATGATTATGGAATATTATTTTAAAAACTTAAATTAGTACTAAACTTAAATTAAACTAGCTTTTTACAAAAAAAAAAAAAAAACATGACTAACATGACAAAAGCACACACCAAAATGAAATAAAAAAAAAACTAAAAAGCTTAAAACTCATAAAACATAAAAATAATGGTCAATTCTAAATATTCATAAATACTATAATAATCTATAAAAAAGGAAATAAACATTAGGAAACATTAGGATTATATAAAATGTAAATACAATTTTGTAACAACATTTTGTAATTTTGTAAATTGTTGTAAATTCAAGTTAATACTATATTTGTTCTTTTCAAGAGAATATGGCTGTTAGTAATAGAATCAAATAACAGCGATTCATGAAATTCAGTCAGACGATGTACATTTTAACTTTATGATTTTCCTTTTCATCGCAGACCCAGTTCGAACCCCCGTGATTATTTGCATAAGATGCTTGTACTTGCTGACTGAATGTAAATGATTACAACAGTGATGTAGCATTAATGCATTTCCATTTTTTGTAACCTACTGCATATGAATGAATATTGAAATTCTGCACATCATAGCTGGCTCTGGTTTAGCAGGAACAAGGGGTATTAAAATAGCCACGACTTCTCAAGAGCTCTTAATTATGCAGAAGGAAGAGTGGGCCTCCTGCTTTAGCCACAGCGGGCAACAGAGACTGGTGACACGACTTCTCATCCATCACATAGCGACAGCTCCCATTAGGACTGCCCACGCTCACTGCATTGATCCAACACACACACATACACACACAGAGGCACGCAAAGTCCAACAGACCAAATTAGCAAATGACCAAAAAACGAACTGTAGTGAAGTAGATTTGTTTGCCGTCATCCTGGAAACTTGCAAATGCGCTTTAAAGATCTGACCTCAGAGAGGACAGTTAAATAATTGCTTTCCTCTTTAGAAAGGAATCTGCCTTTGTGATGCAATTTTTCTGCATTTGTAAATAACTATGCATTTGTTCCATGAAGAAAAGCTCAACGAAAGGCCGTGTGCATTAGCTCATGTTTAATGAAACAGACAGAACGAAAGGTAAAATCACCAATGCAATATTAGAACTGAATGTCTTGTTTTAGAACTGTACATGCAAAAATTACAACTTTTGGTATTTCTCGTGTCTGCTAAAGATTTTTGTCAAATCCCGCCATCATCACTTCTCTGCCTTGCGCTGGGCCTTGGTTCAAGGCAGCTCTATTTTGGATGAGTTGGCCACATGTTAAGACTGCGTTAAGTAACTCTGGATGACAGGGGAGAGTCAGGGGTCCCTAAGAACACAATCCAGGAAGGACCCAAGGGCACGTCTATCAGAGAAAACCAAACTCTAGCTGATGGCTTCATCGACCGGCCTTACTTACCACAACAGCACTATGTGCAAACACACAAGAAGTAATAATGCAGTCTTTCTCCAGGTTTCCCTTTTATATATCCACTCTCTCAGACAGGCTGTAGGGGTTTACATAGTCGGTTGCCTTACATTTTGTAGAGTATCACTGTACTCATTTACACATTCTGTACTTTAATGCAATGTACACTATTTAAATTCACAGTTCCATAAATGGCATTTTTGCAGACAAAACAAAATTAGCAGATTTCACAAATATTCTACTAAAATAAGATATGACATAGAGCTGCACGATTCTGGATAAAATGAGAATCACAATTTTTTTTTGCTTAGAATAAAGATCACGATGCTCTCACGATTCTGGAGAACTTTTTTTATTTTAAAGATTTACCCCTGAACATTAGGTTATCAAACTGCAGTAAAACAGCAGTAATACATAATACTCTTTGCTTTAAATTTAAAGAAATGTATTTGTAATAAAAATACAATAAAATACAATTATAATAAAAATTGTCGGGATAAGGAGTTTGGTTGGCCAAAAAAAAAAAAAAAACACACAAAAAATAGCTTTTCAACAATGGCACCACAAAGCACATTTTATCTATAGAAAATAAGATCTTTAAATCAGAGAAAACCATTTGCATCCAATTAAAGCACTTCCTGTAAAATTCCTGTATAAAGATTGTTTCAACAATTTTAAAGCTGATCTAAACAAGTCCATAGCTGTCAGAACGCAGAAGTCCTTTCTTGATCTTGTTGTCAAAAAGAGGAAAAAATGCAGACAAGCATTATACATTTTTAATGCCATGTTCCGTCCAAACCTCATTAGTGCTGGCTAGGAAAGCAGTACTGACTAATCACTAAATATGCATCACAAAGCTTTTTTCCAATCCTAAGCATTAATATTCAGTTCGTAACTCTTTATTTGCGCCACAGACATTCATATAGGTATTTATAGGTAATTAGACATACAATCTTTACCTGGCTGATGATATAATAGTTTAAAATTCGCACACTAACAGTTTACCCAATAGTATTTCCACATCCCAGTTGCCAGTTGGTAAATGCCACCTATTGCAGCCATGGTTTGCAGAGACTGACGATTCTAGCATCCGTGGAAAAAAATCCAATGATCAATGTAAAATCAACTAATCAATTTGCAATATAACTAGGCTTGCCGCCTTCCATTAGCAATTGTACTCTTTCCCGTTGTTTCTCCTTAATCTGGCAACCCGCATGACTGTCAAATCTGAGGAGGAGGAAGTGGGATAAACAACTCTCTCCAAAAGCTCTCTCTCCTAGCTGTCAATATTGCATACTACACCATAAAGCAGAAGAAAACTACCTAGCAACCAGAGCAACCACCAAGTATACTCTAGTGTGTTGCTAAAGTTTTGCACTAGGCACATTTTCCACAGAAGATATACAAATCTGGTTTTGGATGTTGTCTTGTTAACTCAGTCGTGCTTAGCACATGCTAAGTCTATTATCTTTTCCTCTCTCCGTAAAAAAAACACACTTAAAGAAGGAATAGATTTAAGCAAATTCTGTGGACATATAACCTCATAACTACAATCAGATTGAGAGCTGCTGCAAAAAAGAAAAACACTGGCAAAGAAATGACCGGTTATATAAGTATACAATCAACTGGTTGTTATCACAAAAAAGAAACTGTGATAGAGTTATCAAAGGAGAAGTGATAATAACCTAATATTACCTAGTTAATAAGTAAGCAGAATCAAATCATTTTAAATTATTCTAAGAGGGAGATGAAGCATGCAAAAGATATACAGTTTAGTGGTCATTACACCAAAATACTGGACCACTAAACACAGAATCCAGAGATTAGCTACCTCTGATGTTGATACGTGATGAAAAATGCACGTTGAAATAAATCTTTCTCTTCTGAGAGAGTGACCTTCAGCATACAGTATGTGGTGATTCTGCTTGACAATTGAGAAGGAAACCATTAGCACACCGAGTGCCTATTTTCTCTTTGAGGGAAAACTCTTTGCTGTGTTTGAAATCTCTCTTCTATTTTTGGACACGACTGCTCAGGTTTACTGAAAGAGACTTGCCTTTCACCATCTGTTACATTTGCAGCATGTTTTCAGAAGTTCCACCACAATTGACAATTTTAACAGACTGGATCAAGAGTATATACTCGGTTACTGCAGTGTGAAAGAAGCCAATAACAACCCACCGAACGCAGCAAAGCGGGTCTCTGCACAAAGGACGGAGTGAGAAAGTGAAACAAAATAGGCTGGGTGTGACAAGGCGGGTATGGAGGTTATCACGTTATCCGCTCCTTATGAGTGGCAATTATGCAAATATGAGCTGGAATGGACCCGGGACAATTAGGCACAGTGGGTGTCTGTGAATATATTACAAATAAAAGGCCACAGTCAAAGGGCCGGAGAAGAGGGTCTCTCTCCAGTGAGTGGGCAGCAGCTGAACTGGGTGAGGAGGGGGACGGCTAAT
Source organism: Enteromius trimaculatus (assembly GCA_032361065.1). Classification (NCBI taxonomy): domain Eukaryota; kingdom Metazoa; phylum Chordata; class Actinopteri; order Cypriniformes; family Cyprinidae; genus Enteromius; species Enteromius trimaculatus. The sequence goes on along the minus strand of JAUMHP010000073.1, from coordinate 8,933,940 downwards.
GACTTTAGCTATTGTTTACATAAGCCCAGGTGGTTTCAACAGACCACAGCTTAAAAAATGCAAACTCACTTTCATTAGCATCTTATTAATATAAAAAATGATAACGTAAATAATAATTTAGCAGTCATTACATGATCTTTCATACACATTTACAAACATTTCTTGTGTAAAATGTTAAAAACAGTTGTGCTTTGATAGATTTTGATAGAAACAGTAATACAGGACTCTGATTATTTAAAGGGATAGTTCACCCAAAAAAAAGCAATTATGTTATCATTTACTCAGCTGCTCCAAACCTTTATAATAAAAAAAAGAGAATAAAACATATTTCACCCCCCAAAGTTTCAAAACTAAGAATAAACACCTAAAATAAAAAGTGCTATCAAATGATTCATCACAATTAATCACATACAAAGCTTTTGTTCATGTCATTTATATGGTTGTACTGCATATATATATTTGCATATATAATTTGTACTATTTATATAAGTATATTTTATATATATATATATTTTTTTTTTTTATATATGCATGCGAGTATTTATATATTATATATATATTATGTTAACAAAAACTGGTATTTTGGATGTGATCAATCATCACACTAAAATAAATGTTTCTATGTACTTAGAGACCAAGAACAGCATAAAACCTTTTAGTTGAATTTTTGACAAATTATAACTTAACAAAATGTCTCAAATAATTATGCATAATAATAATACAAATACAAACATTTGTATACATTTGTGACTTTTAAACTGTTCAACCAAAACAAGCAAAACCACTGCAAATATCAAAGCATTTTCACTAGTGACTTGCATAAGGTAAACAAATAATATAATCGTCTCACTTTTTCGGCCCTGAGGTCAGCGAGGGCGATCTTTTCTCTGAGTCATCTCTGAGGAGTTTGACAGTGTGAGCTCACACTGATGCGTCTGCAGTAAGCAGACACCCCACATTACACATTGTCAATATGCAAAGCTTCAGTGTGCTCTATTGTGTGGCCTGCATTCTGTTCTGAGGCATTTGCAGCACTTTTCATTGAGCAAAAAAGTGCTTACAATGCCATGGTGTTGCAAAGACCCAAACAAATGCATCGCAGAGGGAGTGGGACAAAGACCTACATTTCCCTCGCAGACAACAGCTGCCCAAGACCTCTTTATAGAGACAGAAAACAGGATGATTCTTCCAGTACACAGGCAGCATCATGAACTGCTACCAGCACTGCTATAACAGTCAGCTGGACTGCTGGGTAATATTTAAGAATTTTTATTTAAAAAATACGAAATCTTCATTTTTTTCGTATTTACGAAATTTACAATTTGTTTTTATAATGAACAAAAGTTTTGGAGGCAGTGTGTAAACATGATTGACACAACGTGAGGTCATAACTAAATTTTTTTACATGAAAAATTCTAGACTTGGTGTTTAAAAAAAAAAAGTCCTCACTTACGTAAATACATACCTTGGCATGCCAAAAAAAAAACAACTTAAAACTAACATACTGTATGCAAATATTTTATTTATATCTGAGGCAAACACACAAACTTACTGAAGAAACTGAAGAAAACAGATCACTTAAACATTTGGAGATTTTTAACACATTTGGCCACGGTGTGAACGGTAATGTGGAAGTGGTATTTTCCATTTTATTACTTTCACAGATAGCTGTGATTTTACCTTTTATATCTGCATTACTGTATCACTATGTTCATACATGTAAATGCCATGTGCAAACACAACACTAATAATGCAACACGCAATACATCCTAACATGATTAACTCCATTACCTACTGTTACGAGCCACAATTGTTGCTACAGTATGTCTATGGCGAAAACGGCACGCAACTGAATAAAGCGGAAGCCGTGTGGGTGTGATAGCACCGCTGACAACTCAATCTTTATGGATCAAAGAAACTAAATAAATCCACATAACATAAATGGAAGGAAAAAGTTACATGTTTATTGTATAGAGGCTATAAATAGGGTTTAAAAAAAACTTCAAGAGGGGGCTCAGGCCAAAATAACAAACAAAAACACATAACTGGCAACAGAATCTAACTAACTTGCCCAAAAGAAAAAGAATACAGCCAAATACTCTACCTCCCTCACTAACATAAACAGGAAAGAAACCGATTCAAAACAGAAATGGCACCCCCTCTCTACTAAACCCCAACTAAGTTAACCATTACAGAAAAGGGCCTCAACACAAACAAAAATAACTTACAAACAAATACTGGAATTCTTAAACATAAAGGTCAATATAACACCAAAGTTAGTTAACACAACTTAACTCAACAGGATCCAACTTAACAAAGCTACAAAATCATCAAAAGAAAATAAGCAAACTAACAGAATCAAAGCAGTGGATCAGGACCCTCACAGCACACAGCCACCCCGGCCTGTGTTAGAAATGCTGCTTAAATCCCAACTGCTCTCTCTCATCCTCCAATCAGTGGGCACAGCCAATCATGGATTATCAGGTGCAGCCATTTTTTCCACTTGTGCCTGGAGGAGTGACACACACAGAGAGAGAGAGAAACAAACAAATACGTCTCAGGACGTAACACCTACATTAAACAGGAAGAGCAGCAATATTACACAGAATGTCCTCGCTAATGCTTGACCATGGTGTTATATATAATTGAAAAAGCCCTTCCATCAGATGCTTCATTAGCTCCTGATACCCACACAAATAATTTAAGAAAGCATTTAGAATAGACAGGCCTGAGAGATCCGTAGAATAATTGAATAATTCATGAACAAATGAACAATTCCCCCAGTTGATCATTCATTCATTCATTCATTGATTTATTCATTCAGTCATTTATTTATTTGTTTTTATTTATGTGTACAAATGCTTTCTTTAGATTTAATCATATTTATATTTTTATGAATTCCCAATTTTATTTATTTATAATTTTGTCTATTTATTTATTTACATGCATCATAATTTACTTATTTTTGTTTTATTTATTTATTTATTTATTTTCTTTAGATGTATTCATATTTCTATTTAATTTTATTTATAATTTTGACAATTTATTTATTTATGTATTTACAGTACATGCATCATAATTTATTTATTTGTTTTGTTTATTTCTTTTCTTTAGATGTAATCATATTTCTATTTAAGTCGATTTATTTATTTTTGCTTGCTTATTTATTTCAGGTGTTCATGCATTTAATTGAACAACTTCACAGTATTGTGAGATACAATATTAGTTTATTAGGAAGTCATTGATACACAATAGACAAATTACAGTGCACAACAAAGAACAGCTATCTCTCCATGAATACATAAAACAAACAATTCATTCAAAATGGCCCACGCACGAGACACACAGCATGCACACTGCATGCACACTGCTGTTCACTTTACTGCCAGTGGTGTTAAGAGAGAGCCAGCTTGACAAGCAGTGAAAGACAAGCCTTCAAGGCTTTGAATCAAACTGACTGCGCTCAGCACCGCAAGCAAATGAGCGCTGGAAAACAAAAAAACAGGCTGCCAGGCTGTCACTGACTGAGTATGACAAGTGACAATATTTCCTCAAAAAATCAGAATGCATGCAATAACGCTAGGTTGTGCGTTTCATTGATCTGGTTGGTTAATTGCTGAAATAAACTAACTAACAAGCTGATAATTTGGGATTTTTACTCAACACCTGCAGACAGCAGCCATGACCTGCATACTAAGAAAGATTTTGCGTGCTGTAGGAATGACTCAGATGATGATGTAGGTATTTTTGCACAGAAATTGGTTTCTTTTTGCCAGCAGCTCTCACAATGCCAGCTTTTATAATCTATTAACCATTGTCTGCTCCTTCCCACAATGCTTAGCCCAGAGATAGGGAGGGAAGTTATTACAGTACTGGTGGCAGAAGAATCACAATTGTATTCCAAGACTCCCGAGTCATGTTCATGTAGAAAAAAAACATATTGAACAAAACATTGTGGGAATTTTTACTTGCACACACTCAGTTTCTATGTTTTTACACTTAGATTGCTTAATGTCTTTATCAGAGCAGATTTTTAGAAATGTTGCATTACATCACTTGCTCATCAGCGGATCCTCTGCAGTGAATGGGTGCCTTCAGAATAAGTTGAAACGGTTGATGAAAACATCACAATAATCCGTAAGGAATCGACACGACTGCCTATCAATTAACATGTGCTGCCAGATTTTTTGTTCAACTTCAAACCATTGCTTCCAGCTACAACATAAGTCCTAATATTGCTTTCTTCAATGAAAAAGTTGTCTCTTCTGAATTAGCCTGTGGATATAGTTATGTGGATTATCTATGCATTATTATATTGTGTTTATCAGCAAGTGATGTAATGATAAATTTCCCCAAATCTGTTTCAATGAAGAATGGATGGCTTGAGTACGTTTTTTGGTAAATTTACGCATGCACTAAATAAATATATAACTGAATAACATTGGTAAATTGAATCTTAGAGAAACTAATTTCAAATGAATTAACATTTTACATACTGTATTATGATGCCTACTTTTACTTCCTACTTTTTTAAACAAATGCAGTTTTTCTTATTACTAATGGTGTCATGTTACCCAAATCCTCATGCCAAAACACTCCTAGAATTTCAACTCATTTGTATGCCTTCACCACAAAGTTTCCCCGTCATAACTGTGCACTCTTAAAAATGAAAACTAGCGAACACTGATAGATTTAAACATCATGGATTACTGAAATTAAAACAGAGAGAGAGAGAGAGAGAGAGAGAGACAGAAAGAAACAGCAAGAGAGGAGAGACACAGCAGTGTGTGTGGTCCAGCTAGAGGAGCTTGGCTTACGGCCCAGCCAGAGCTGCGCATGCCATCCACCGCTGTTTATCCTGCGCTGAGGATGAGAGCAGCTCTCATGTCTAAACTCCTCCAGCACAGCACTCATCCAGAAAAAAAAAGCCAACCACCCTGACAGAATGTCCTCTCATTAAAGGGATTTGCCCATCAGGCCTAAAGAGGGTGTCATAGCAACACTCATTTCACCTTTCCTCCAGTCATAGGCAAAGAATGAAGCAGGAGACAGAGGTGATGATCGGGATTGGTGTAAACGTGTTAGGTTAAAGAGGCGTCACAAAATGCTTGAGGGTCGTGGTGAAAGCAGGTGTCTGCTATGAAACACACACACAAAACTGTGCCAGTGATTATAGCCAGGCTGCATTAACTAAAATCAAGGTCCTTTAGGCCAAGTGTTGTGAAGAAAATGTGAAGATCTGGAATTATAAAAATGATTTTATAGAGTTTGCGGAGAAGGACTGACAGACATGCATCAGTGTTGTTCTAGTATTATTTACAGTATGTACTATTAGTATTTACGGGTTACATTCACCTGTATAGCCTGGTATACTGGTATGCAACACTGGCTTAGCCAAAGGTGTGAGTTTGGGGTAGCAATAACAGTTTTGCCAACCAACAGAAGATGAGGGGAGTGTTTGAAATCTGTGTGACCAGAGTTGTCACTTTTGAAAACCAGTTTAGTGCCATTAGAGGCAAAAAATTCAACTCTTCACCTTAAACAAAGAGTAAGTTCACTCAGAGATAAAAAAGCCTGTCATCATTTATTCTCTTTTTATTACAAAAGACTTTTGTTCATCTATCAAAATTTCAATCATTTTAATACTAGTCCAAACAAATCAAGAAGCTTAATCAAGTCTTCTGAAGAGATGCAATTGCTTTATACTGTACGGAGAACAGGCTTAATGTAGATTTATATACACATGTGAAACTTTCATAAGAAACACAGGTATATTTGTAGCATTAGCCAACAATACATTGTGTGTCGGGTCAAAATTCTCCATTTTTCTTTTATGCCAAAACTCATATGGATTTTAAGTAAAATTCATGTTCCAGGTTTTGATTAGTAATATGCATTGCTAGGAACTTTTTCGTTTTTTTTGCACCCTCAGGTTCCAGACTTCGAGTTGTCTCTCAAACAATTATTGCCTTATCCAAACAAGCTTTTTATTCATCAGCTTTCATATATACTGTACATACAGCTTACTGTACTTATTTAATGTCTGAAAACCACTCAAGTGTGTTTAAACTGATATTGCAAGAACCAAGTCAGGTTGTTGTGTGCCAAGCATGTACAGTGAGCTGCTGTTTAGCATATTATAGCGTAGCGTTATTCATTTTCCTTATCATTTTTTCCCAATGTGTTTTCTCGGATTTTAAATAAATTCTGGATTTTTTACAGCTGTGGAAACCCTGTCAAAATCTACAAATGTGACTAAAGTCCCAGTGATGGGGATACAGTTCCTGCTGTAAATGGAGATTTATTATTATCACTAAAAATGAAAAACTGGAAGAGTCAAAAAAAAAAAGTTTAATGGGTGAAATAAGGAAAAGGAAGGCATAGCGAGGGCACAAACACAGTTCGTGTGTGGTTAATCTAGCCAAGCATTTGATTAGTGGGCTGGCTCATAGTCGCAGGGCCAGAGAGGCATCCATGTAAAGGGCATTTTAGCTGTCTCTGTCAACACACGACCGCACAACAAACCTCCCAACCTAATTACATCTCAGACTTGAGGCCGCAACAGTGTCCCATCAGAGGAGAAATAAACATAAGAGTGTGATTTTCACGTTAGAAAATCTGTAAAACATACAGTACTGACTACTGTAAAGCTTGTTGGCCATTCTGTCCAAGCAGCAGCTTTCAGGATTAAACATGAAATCAAGGTGCCCTTTTAGTGCAAAATGACTCCCTTGAGAATTCACATTTTATTTCCATGCTTGTGCGTCTCTACTAAAGAAGGTCACTGAGAAATAATCTTATTTGTCACATGAAAAGCGATTTGGCTTTGCAACACAAAAGAGTGTTTCTCCGGCTTCATTCCCCCCTTTCTTCCAGTGTCCTCTAAAACAGTGTCCTCTTAAATGATAACTACCAAGGGACATTGTAAAGAGTCATTAAATTATAAGAGACAGGATGGCCCAGTGAAAACGCAACACGATTTGTCATCTGCTTCATAACATTAGGCCTCCCCGAATCACCAGTCTGGTCAGCTTAACATACAATGTGACTGCTGCAGATAACAGCCAAAGAGTAGGCCTACACTAAGAGAACGGTCACAGAACATCAGAGAAAGCTGAAACTATATATAAACACCATTTATCAAAAACATTGATTTATTTCTTTAAGGTTTTAGCTACATGAAGGGTTGTTTCTTAAAGATGAAATGTGCAATTTTTATGTTCAAACACTCTTTCTTATCCTCGCTCAGTGCCTTTTTTTTTTTTGAGGAGCTTCATAAAAACCTTGGGTCTCATTTACTAATAATTGTGTGGATTATTGGTATTTGTACAAACAGGTGAACCTAATTCTCAACAAATGCATACATACTTAAAATTTGTTTTCAAAGGGATAGTTCACCCAAAAATGAAAATTCAGTCATTAATTAATCGCCCTCATGTTGTTCCCAACCTGGAGAGAGCTCTCAGACTTCTTTACGCTAATGTTGAGGTTTGGAGTATTCTAAATAAGCGACTACATGACTGAGGTTAATCATTTGCATAAAACATGGCCAAACAACTCTATATATGCGTTTAATATGCCTAAACTTTTCTTTATAGCCTTTTGACACTCTCAGCAAATATACTGTATGACGTTCTCTAAAAGCACAACCAGCAAGATGCTCAAGTGATGCCAGGGATGTCATTCTCAAAACCAGTTCAGACACAAAAAACGTTTCTCAAACGCTCTCATTCAAGAGCAGTAGCTACAGATAAGTATTTGCATTTTTATGAAGAGGAACATTACAGCTCAAGCTATTACGCTTATTATTTTATTCTATATGATGAAATATATTGAATAAAGATGAAACATCCATGTATAAAATTGAGTCTAAATCCATTTATAAGGCCACCCAGAGTATAAGATTTTTAGCATATTCAGCTGTTCCTATGTATTTAAAATAGATTTAGAATATATGTTTGCATTAAAGTTATAGGATCATCATGATTCGTTTGTGAAAACATTCGTATGCAGATTGTTGCATGGTTAGTGAGTTCCATATGGCATGAATGGAAGATGTGGACATGCTCTGACAGCAGTTCACTGAAACTCAAATCACACCAATTTTTGAATGTTTTTGTTGTTAATCCAACTTAACATAAATTTGATCCATGATAAGAAAAAAATCTGTAATCTCCCCTGATTAATGGGTTTCTTGATGAACTGTGGCTGTGGAAAAGTAAAGATACAGAGCTGCAAATATTCTTCACTGGCAGAGATCCTCTACACTGGTCTGTAATCAAATCACTGAGGTCATTTGACTGTGCTGTAAAATCGAGTGACAGGCTATTTGAGAGATTTGCTGTTGGACTTTTGAGCTGTCACCAACATCTCTCTCACTTTAGGAGAATAATTATACAATCATAATAATCATTAGTAATAGAGGGATGAAATCGAGAAAACTAGATCTAGTTAGCTTAGACTAATCATAATTTCAGAGTTCTGGAGCTCAATAACAGCAAGGAATTTAGTTAAAAGCATATTTGTAGTGGTAGTGCTTGTTAGCAGTCTCAGTGGAGTTATTTACTGCGTTCACATCTCACATGCTGTGAGCAGTTGAGGTAATGCATGTTTCCGTTCTCAATAAAACATTTTCATAACTTGGCCGTCTGGTCAACAAGGAGAGGAACCTGTGCCTGAATATGGCTTTTTTGTTGTCACAGGTCAAGCAAACCTTTTAAAAAATAGCATATCTACTGAATATTTTTTGTATATTTTGAATATCTGAAGTAAATCTACACTGAATCTGTCTGTGCTTTAATTTGAAAAAAATTAACAAGACACTCCATTATTCAAAGGAATTACAAATTCAAATCCAAATTATCTGACTTTTTAAAAAGCCATTTATCAATGGCTGTGGAACGTTCCTTCATTTGAAATTCAGAAACCAATGCTACTTGAATATTCAGGCTGTGCTTTTAATTCATGGACAAAGAGAAAATGCTGGTCAGGAGAGAAACAGACACCTCTTACACAAGCAGCGGCACTTCAAAATGCATCATGTCTCCAAATCATATGCAAATTTAATGCTGCAAAACATTCAGTGATGTTTTTGTATCTGTACCTGTGTAATGTATTAGAGAGCGAGAGTGTGTGAGAGTATTGTTTCTACAAGAAAATTATAATTGAAAGATTCTTTTTGACTCCAGTTCAGTAAGAGATTTTGATTCTTAATGAACTGTAATGGCCAGTATCATCCATACACTCAATATTTTATGGCCAGTAAATGTTAAAAATATATAAAAATGCTTCAACTGTGTAAAAGCCTCCATCCACCTATAGTGGTGAGGTTTATCTCTTATAATCACTTGATAATAATGTAGCTGGCCTTTAAACATAACTCGACATAAAATTAATGTTCACACTCTTAATTCTCTCAACTGGCCGAGCATAATACCCATGATGGAACGGGATATGTCTGAGAAATATCTGAAATGCCGGTGTGACTCTTTTTTCCCTGCTCTTGCAGGAATTTCTGAAGACTGCTGCATAATTGGCCTGTCTGTAATCCAAAACCATATCTGGTATAAAACCTAATAACTTATTAAACCTCTTAAAATAGAAACAAAAAGGTCAGTAAAAATAGGTCTTTGTTAAGGTCTTTTTTTCTGAAAATGAGTCTCTGAGCTTTTTCATTTATTTCTGGAACAATCTGACTAAGTCTCCTCAGGAGAGAAGAGAAGATGAATCCAGTTCCCCCGAGGAAGAATTTTCCCAGCATTGAGGTGGTTTGCTTCTGTTGAAGGGACACAAGCAAAGAAAGACTTGAGAATAATCAGGATGAATGCAAATAGTTTAACCTTGTGTTTCCTACATTAGCATAACACATACCCATGGTCTGATTACACAGAAGAACTATTGTAGCTAAAACCAAGTACCCCAGAGTGAAATTGGGGATGGGAAGAGCGACATGTGTCGCCCCACCTTAATGTGTCCCCCCGCTCCATCGTCCAGGCTGCAGGCTGGGGCTACTCGCTAAAACTGCTACTTAAAACAGAAAGGTGTCAGACCCGTGTGTGTGATGCTGCTGACACAGGAGCCGGTGTTCTGATGTAGAACCTGGATGCGCTGCGACTTGTTTACAAGCAGAGGAATGCACACACGTGTCGTGATACTGTCAAGAATGACAGCGGAAACTGAGAAGCAAGAGAAGAATTGTTAAATAAAGTCATTGTTTTTGTTTTCTTTGCACACAAAAATTATTCTCATAACTTCAAAAATTATGGTTGAACCACTGATGTCACATGGATTATTTTAATGATGTCCTTACTATTATTCGGGGCCTTGAACATGGTAGTTGTGTTGCTTTACAAATATTAACAACCGGTGATTAAAGGACACTGTATTCAGAGCTGGTTTTGTTGTTTGTCGTGGGTTTTATGATAATGGAGATTATTATTTAAACACATGGCTTACTTGATTGAAAGACCATGAAAATCTGACTAAATCTCCTGTGATCAATGATAACTTGTAGTGTTATCATTGAGGCTAAAACTTCTCTTTTTCATGTTTTCTCTGTGTTGTTTTCAGCGTACACTGCTAGTTCCTATAGACTGAGCTAGAATAGCTCCCCCAAATGGAGTTCCTCCAGGGTAAAAGTCCTGTCTTGGACTCCAGTGCACTGGACCAAGTGTGCCGCACTAGTCCTCAAAAGTGAAACCATCGCGTGACATCATGAGGGTGACAGCTTCTCTGAGTGAACTGAGGCGCCAGTGGATTTTTTGGGATCTTCAAGAAGATATTGGAGATGTATTTAACTTCCTTTAACACAGGCCTCTTATACGACAATCAGCAGAAAAAAAAAAAATACCAGTCAGGCTAATTTAAAAAAGGGCTAAGGGCGTGAGTTTGCGATTGACTCAGCAAGAGTGCGGGCAGGACGTGACTCCACTTGTCTCTCTTCTGCGCAGACTCCAGTCCCAAATCAGCACAATATGGCCATGCCCTACTGAGACCATGGAGGCTTCACTTTCCTTCAATGGAAGTAAATGAAGTCACATCTTTTTAACAGCACTGGACCAACAAATCTAAATCATGGAGACCTTACAACTTGCAGAATTTTAAGGATCTGCTGCTAATGCCTTGATTTAATATACCACAGGATACGTTTATAGGTCTTGTGCAGTCCATGCCTCAATGCATTAGAGCAGTTTATTTGTCTGCAGTAGTAAGATTGCAGTAAAAACCAATGGAATGTGATGTGAGGGCACAGAGCAGGTGAAGAAAGGACACACCAACTGCTGACTCACTGCGTTTAGCTTGATGTCCTAATCTATTCATTCTTACTGAATGATATTCTCACAAAACCTCAGGCTTTCAGTCAACTATTTTTCAAATCTGTTGAAGCACTGTTTATCATCAAAGTACAAAACCAAAAGGCACCTGGGTACTTTTTGCACACCTTAAAAGTCAAGTCAAAATTTACCCTCTTCACGTTCCTAACGAATGTCCTAGGTCTTACAGCATATTTATAAATTAAGTCTGTTTTTCTAAGACTAGAAATCTTTTCCCACTCACATATAAGGTCTTGAGAGAAAACACAATACAATCAGTCTCACAATACATTTCATTTAAATAGATCTCATGCTGTCTATAGAGAAATCTTCGCTTTGACTGAAGGAATCAATCCTGTATTCAGCACTCAAGCTAAGAATATAAGCTACTCGAGCACTACACCACATCTTACACCCCGCTTACATAATGCATTGATTTACCACTCTAGCCTCTGAACCTTTATTCTTTTATTTATAGTTCAAAATATGTGAAACCAGCTCTTCCACTGATCCACTTATTCTGAAAAAAAATTGATTTCTTTACACTTACTCTATATATCTAAAGAACTGAAGAGATTCACTCTCAAATTAAGGCGTACATGTGTTATTTGGTAACAGCCTGACAGCAAGAGAATATAAAATTATTTCCACAACATCTATCTGCAAAGGAGATACAAATCAATACAGAGACACATAACTTAAATTAACCACTACCCAAACTACAGCTGTCTATTCATCCTCTAAATAGGCTTAAGAACATAAAACCATAATGCGTAGTAAAATAAGATTTGAGCTGAACGAGATTGAAAAGACTATTAGTAGTGATTTAAAAGTGGAAGGCGCATGTATTAATGACGTTTTCTCGTAATTGACTGGCTCATATTTGCACGGATGCACTTAAACAATCACTTCCCTTCTCTTCCATTACTCATGATTGAACAGTATGCTTTCAGATCCATCTCGCAGATTCAAAAACAGACATGCAGACACATTGCATTATAGACTAAATCAATAAAGCGGTAACAGCACAAGGCATTAAATGCCGCATAATTCAGCTTTGACCCAGGTTGGTAAGCAAAGCCTCTTTATACATATATCTCATAAGCATTCCTCACACAGCTGGAATGGCTCTACTTCTTTGGTGTCTGACAGTGCCCAGAACCCCTTCTCTGAACACAAAAATGCTCTTTCCATTAGCTTATTTATCTTCGAGAGCACCTCAAACAACAGTCCTTAATGAAACCTAAAATTGAGTCACAAAGTGTCAACTCTTCGATCTTCCTCTACGGAGGAAGAGGAAAGAGATAAATAAATTGAATGATGAGATTTTCAAGGTGCCACCACAGCAGCGAATATTAAGGAAGGAGCTCAGAATGTCATGCAATACACAGACACAACCCACAAGACGTATGATGCACAACCTTCATCTTGCTTCTTGTATTTATTCGCCTAGATGCACAACCTGTCAAGTTTGTAATTTAACATTCAATGACATTTATAAAGTATAAGTCATGAAAACACCCACATTTTACAATCCACTCAATTCATGATGAATAAAATGCATACATTTTGACTGAAAAAATCTGTCATTGGGAGATTTATTTATTTCAAATTTGCGTCATCTTGTAGAATTAGTTTACCTAAAAATTTAAATTCTGTCATTAATTACCCTCGTGTCGTTTTAAACCAATAAGACCTTCGTTCATCTTCGGGAACACAAATGAAGATATTTTTGATGGTAAAATAGTCCATGTGACATGAGTGGCTCAACTTCAGTTTTGCGCCGATACAAGATTTTTTTTTTTTGCGCAAAGAAAACAAAAATAACATCATATACTTAACCTTCTTCTCCTATGACTTACGTCTTCCGCCAATTTAGAGAACATTACTGCGTAAACGTACACTTTCTTCTAGGCTCAAACAGCAGCAGATTACGCACATGTGCATGCTTTCACCCGGATGTAAACAAGGATGATTACGTCAATTACGTTAAAGCTTGCGTATGTGGCGTGTTAAGATACTCTAAAATGGCGAAAGACGTAAGTGTAAAAGTCCCTTGAGAAGAGTAAATGATGTTATTTTTCTTTTATTTGCGCAAAAGTGGCATTGCAAAAGTGAAGATGAGCCACTGATATTACATTAACTGTTTTACTGGTGTATTTGCTACGTTTCTGGATCTGGATAATTTCAGTTGTACTGCTGTCTATGGAGGGACAGACGGCTCTCTGATATTATCACAAATATCTTAATTTGTGTTCCGAACATGAACGAAGGTCTCATGGGTTTGGAACGACATGAGGGGGAGTAATTAATGACAGAATTTTCATTTTTGGGTGAACTCACTCTTTATGAATGTTCAGTATAACAGAAAACAACTCACTTTTTGTAGAGTATTAAAGTAAAATTTATTTAACAGAATTTCATGATAAATATATAGATTGGTTATATAAACTATACAGTGTAGATCATGCTTAGAGAACATATAACCTGTAATTTTGTAAAATTCAAGGTCACTATACAGTCATTTTGTAAGTCATCGTAGCAACAGTAGAAGTGTAGATTTTTAAGCATTTTTCATCAATTATTTTGAAGTAAAGTCATTGCTTGCAGTAACTGCTTGCCTGTTCAGTGTTGAACAGCATAAGGATCTGTTTTGGCCTATTTAAGAAAACGCAGTTCGCGGTGAAGAAGCCTCTCGTCAAGAGAAAGAATCAAAACGTTTAATTTATTTGGGTTTGACGGGAAACATTTTGTTCGGCATCAAACTGAGGAAAGAAAGACTGAATCCCAAGTGCGTAAAGAAGTTAGTGAAAGGTGAAGGAGGAAGTGTCATAGTTTGGGGGATGTTTTCTGAAGCAGGAGTTGGGCTTCTTATACAGCTACATGCCAGTGAATGCAAATATTATCAAAACCACCTTCAGCAACAAACAGTTCCTTCCCTATACAAGAATCTCCCAACTAACCAGCAAAAATATTATTAGTAATAATATTAATAGTTTCTGACAGCTGAAACCCTTCTAAATTTTTAGTTTCCCACAAAAGGTTTTTGTTCAAATGCCTTGGATATTTGTCAAACATATTAGTAGAGCAGGGGTATAGCCACAAATAATATTCCTAATCTTGAGATAGAAAAAAAAATTAATTATTTATAGACTGTTACAGAAGCCCACTGATCACATCCTGACTAAGCAGTCAGTGCATCAAGATCACATTTCAAATGAAAATAGTGTGAATTCACTCAACACGATTATAATTACTGTATATACTGTAAAGACAGACCTCATTCAAGATCCTAATAATTCATGATTTATACCAAAGCACAGGATATTCACATTCATGTCAAATACACTATGAATATAAGTGGATTATTGTAGGATGAAGTTGAAATGTGACTATGAATCTAAGAATCACAAATCATGTGGAGTGAGCAGTGATTGAATCAGGTCACTGGAGTCATGCTGAGGTAAGAAGAAATACTGCATGATGTCACGTGCCAACTGTGGCATTGCGCAAGATGCTGAAGGTTACATAGGTGCTCTATAGATTTGAAGTAAAAATGTACCACATAAAAAAAACACAAGGGTCATAACCTTTCATAGCACTGATGTTGCATTAGTAGTTCCCCTAGAGCTCACTTCAAGTAATCAAGGAGAAGACATCAGTGCATCTGGTTGACCATTGTAGGGTGCTGCTGTATGGTGGCACTCATCTGAGCCGACAGGTCACTTCACACAGAATCGCCCTTGAGGAACAGATGCCTGTGCTCAGTGCGTGGAATGGAGGATGAGTGCTGAAAAAAAAGGAGCTTATGTGAGGGAGTGGGGCAGGTCAAGAGCTGCGTGTGGCCAGACTGGGAAAGCACTGGACCACTGAGTGTGTGTGCGCTACAGTGTTCTGGTCCACATCACAATGAATTGAAACATTTCAAAATGTGTATTTCAATTAAACTCTTGAATTCAAACTGAAGTTGTACACAGGATTAGATTGGACAAAACGTCTGGTGTTGTTTTCCAGTACAATTATCTATTCTTGAGTCAAGATGCATTTACTTGAGAAGCAAGATGACATTGGATATTAGTCGTTAGGTTAGGTTGTTTTCTGGATAATTTATCAAAATTAAGTGAGTTAATGCTTAAAATATGCTAAATGTGGGTAAAAAATAAATAAATTAGTTTTTTTTTTTTTTTTAATTACATTTATTTTTCTTAACTCATCTGCTATTTTTTAAAAGCAAAAAGTCTTTTTTAAATAATCTTCATCATAATTTTGCATCTGAGGTAAGTCTACTGTATCAATTTAAGTAAAAGAATTGCAAATAACTTTGTTCCGAGAGGATCACTGAACGAGTAATCATACACGGCTGGCAGTCCGTTTACCTAATCATCCGTTGTTTATTCGCACCCAATCAAATCTCTCCCCGTTTCCTTTAAAATTCACGCCTTTCTGAGGGGCAGACAGTGAACGAGCCGAACGCCGAACTCTTGCCCACGCTAGGGTTCCATCCACTAGTGATCGGAGTTCACTGTTCTCCCGGCTCGCTCCCCAGACAGCTCGCCAAATTTGCTTTATTATTATTACTACAAGGAAAGCGTGAACTCTTTAAAGAATGTTTAGTATATTAAAATTGTAAATATACTGATAATACACTAAAAAGAAAAAAAGAGTTCATGCTTTAAAAAACAAATTGGCAAACGGGTTAAGAAAAATAAATATTTATTTATTAATAATTTATTAATTAATAATTATCTAGAATTATCTTTTAAAAAATACAAAGTTTATAATTAAATTTTGAAGAATTAAATTAAAGAATTATGTCACAGTTGTGTAAGAGTCAACAGGCGAAGACTTTAACTTGGCTGCTCAACATTAACTTTAATTAAACTCAGGTAGGACACAATAGACAAATATACAACCAACATAACATAAAGACATAGTAACCTTGACGAACGACACACAGGACAGAGTACACTGGGCTTATAAACACTAGGGCAGATGCAAGACAGGTGAGGAACACAGGTGGCAAGAGTTGGAAAACAGCTTTGCCATCACAGAAATAAAATGAATTAAAACGTTGTTATATGTATTGAATTCGCATAAGAGACATATTTCCAAAACATTACATAATCTTTTGACAGGTATTGTATATTTAAATGTACATCCTGTGGGGAGTAATCAACTCCAATCTGTATTTCCCCTTCTCTTCTGCACAGGCATTAAAACAGAGATCTTGTCCGCTTAAATACTGTGCTGCAGTGCAGCATCATTTACGCTCTGTGATCACTGAGATCAGCGTTGCCATCACCGCTACGGGTCAAGAAATATTCGAAAATTAGTTGATGAGATGTTAATGGAGATTTTAACACTTTTTAAAAAATCTAGCTTTACGCCGATTCTTTGGCTGCTCTGCAAGTGGTATTTCATTAGGCTGATGCAAATCGAATTTTGATGAATCTCCTTAAAACCATATAATCAAAATGCAAGGTACGCGTTGCAGAGTTATAAATGCTGTTATACATGTAAAAATGTTCAACACAAAGGACTAAAAAGCCGATTCATTTCCGTACACTCTATCAGATACAGCCTTACAATGAAAAGCAATTACTTGCTGTTGAGAATGTTCTTTCAAGCACCTTATCTGAGCACACCACAGGCCAACTCCGGCTTCTCCGGAGCTTTGAGACCGGGTGCATGAGACAGGGCGATTTTACCCATACTCTGTTCTATTAATAGCCAACCCTGCGAAAGGTACAGAGTGAGTGATGCCTTTTGAGTGCTGTGGAAACAAGACAATTTGAATGGGCTGGCTGACACTCAGTAAATCCCTGGACTGTTCCAGAGTCTTTCTCATTTCTGTCAGAGACTCTGCTGCCTCCTAAACAAGTCAGAGCTTAGTCCAGTCAGTGCGGCCCCGGAGAGGCGAAACGTCAAATGGAGGTGTAAATGACAAGACTTTCTGTCACATTTAGTTTTTTTTGTGGTGAGTTAAGAACAGTGGTTTAGGTACATGCATTTGGATAGAGCCTGGATAAAATGTTAAATTAGAAGATGCAATTACGGCTATGTTAGCACTTGAATGAGAACTTTGTGAGGCTAGATAGGCAGGCGCAGAAATGACAGGCAGAGGTATTTTATCATAGTGATTGAATGCTATTGACAGGCATATGCAGGGGCTAATGGAGTGGTTTGGGGTGAAAACACTTGTCCTTTGACGAGAAAGAATTGAGCTGGCTCATTATAGAAATATCTTGGCGCTTGACTGGATCAATGACATATAAAAGTGGTGAAAAAAAGATCAAAAGAAATAAACAAGATAGCAGACACAATCAATAAAAAAATAACGATAGCTTCATGCCCTACGAAAACTAGTAGCAAATAAATTAAACAATTCAGAAACTAAAAACATGTTCAAGGGTTTTAAACTCATTTAATGCATTGATTTAGTTTTTAAATGAAGACAAAAATGAGTGCCATATAATTTTTACTTACTTTTTTGCTTCTATTTGGACTATTAACGCACATTTCTTGTTTTATTGACAATGACTTTGTATTTCATTCTAAAGAAAAAAAGCCTAATGTTAATCAAACTGTAACATTATACATGTTTTACAACTTTTTTTCATATCAATCTTTTGTATACATTTTTATAATTTTCATATTTCATTTATTTCAGTTTGAACTTTAACTTTTTGAAATATTTCACTATATCTGGCTAAAAAATGAGACATTTTGTTTTTATAATGACATTTTTTAATGTTAATAACACTGATTTCAAACAACATGTTTTTTAATGATTTTAGTTTGAACAATAATTACCTGATTCTGAATACATTAGTTAATGGCCAAATAGCTTTTTTTTCTGTTTCCATTCTTTTATGCATCTCCTCCTCTACATTTTTTCTCATTGAATATCCTGTTAAACTCAGAAGCATGTCACATAATAGAACTAAAATGAGTTGCGAACAAAATTCATGTTGACTCTGTGAATATCCTATGCATTAAACAAAAACATGACACAAATTCAATCTATTAGTAGAATCTTGTTCGGAATCAGGCACCAATGTTGGCTTCGGTATTCCAAAGGGGCCTACGGTTAAACAAGGACATACTTTAGAGACACTTTTTCATTCTGTTTTTGAGAGATAAACAGTTTTTTTCCCATAAATTCCTTCTGCTCTGCCTGACAGTAATAAATCAGTAGGGAACGTAACATCTGTCACAACATAAACAAAAACAACTCTTCCTGTCAAATCAAACCTCTGAGGTGTGTTTCCTTCCTGAGCATCTCCATTGCAGTCCAAAAACAGAGAAAGTACAAGCCAGAAACGGACGAAGAGTGGATGAGGTGAGACAGAAGCCTGAAGTCAGCCTCATACCTCTGTCAATTTCTACATTTTTAATTTTCATACTGTACCTTTCACTGCCGCAAGCACCCTTGCCTGCTGACATGGCTGATGCTATTTTAGCTTCTGCAAAGGCAAGAGATTTGGACTTATGCAAGCGGGGGGTGGGGAAAACCGGCCCGATCTCCTGGGGCATCCGGACTCTGTCACTATCTCTCAGACCAGCATCAGTGCCTTTGAGGTCTTATCGGTGTTGCTCACTATCTCCCTCTTTTTATTTCCTTTAGTGTTCCCTAACGTCCTCCCACAGCGCGGTGTAACGACATCATGACACATGCATAAATGGCAAATGACAGACGACATCACCAAGGCCATTTCGACCACCTCAAGGTGATGAGAATGTGACCAGCCTTGTCCTTTGCACCACCCTTATTCCCCTACTAAACATAGCAACAAGAAAAAAAACATGACAGGCAAGTCATCCAATGAGGAGCTCGCACTGCTGTATTTTAGCCAATCAGAGGGAGCCTTGGGCCTTCCCTTCCCCTGCAGAAACAGGCGTACTTACAGCTATTAAATCTGATTAAATACATCCAAATGAGCCTCATGCTTCCATTTAACATCTCCATTATAACATTAATTGACAAACACACATGCTTGAGTCTTAATCTCTGCTCTGGGGTGGATGAGGATCAGAGAGGTTTTTATGAATCATTCTTAAAAGTGAGTTCAGTATTATGAACCTTTCTGTGATTATTTCTCTTGCTAAGGAGTAACTACAAAAGAAAAACAAAGCTATTTCACAGGATACATTGCTATAGTCAGTTCTCTGGGATCTTACCTAACCTTTAGTATCACTCTGCTTGTCTGCATTGAGATTAGTTAGGGCATAGATAAGATCCCTGAAGTTGCAAAGATTAAAGTTCCAGAACAGTACAACCCAAATATTAGAGTGTGTTCAGAGCATTTACGGAGCCTATGCTGGCTGTGCACCGAGACTATAAAGTGAGACAGTTCTACCTCTGCAAGCTTCTGACTCGCAACCTTTAAGTAAGTTACAGTACATTTTTTGTTAAAAGCACCTGCTACTTACTAATGCAAGTTTTATAAGTTATCTGAGCAGTACAGACAAACTAATTTCCCTTTTTTTTATAAAAACAAAGCCTTTCAAGGTAACAATACAATGATATACCTTAAAAAGCAGACCGTGGAGAAATTTTTATCGCCCACGATCAAAAATCGTCTTAGCGCACACCCCTAGGTGTCACAGTGCCAAGATGCGGCATCACATTATGGTAAGGTGCGTAACATTTCCGCCACGAGTCGTTGAATCGTTCATTCAACCAATTTGTTAAAAAAAATGCTGAAACCAATCAAGGGTTGTCTTTAAGTAAGTAACTGAAACTCAATTTATCAATAAATCAAAGAAAAAACGGATTTCTTTCAGAAACACATCAATGTCTGGATTTGATTTGAGATTACTTATCTTGAATTTTGGCTGGATTTAGAGCAGAGACATAAATTACACAAATCAATCATTCATTTAATAGATTCATCCAAAACACTGATTTCATTCATAAATTAATCAAATATGAATTACTCATTTAACAGACCTGGTCATTCAGGAACGAAACACCTCTATTGTAGAGATTTAATGTTAAAATTCACAAGAATGGTGATTGATTGACTGGAGTCAAGGCAGTTTGAACTGTTGAACTTTGAACTGTTTGAACTTTTATTCTGACGGCACCCATTCACTCAAGAGGATCCATTGGTGAGCAAGTTACGTAATGCTAATTTCTCAGATGAATCCGCTCTGATGAAGAAACAAATTTCAGCTAATTTTCACTTTTTAGGTGAACTATTCCTGCTGCGCTTTGTGTGGAACTACTGTATTTTTCATTAAATTTACTTAGAACACAGCACGTCTAAAGAGCAAGTTACTCAATATTAACTATTTTTATTGGGCTTTAGGATTGTGTGTTTTAGGTTTGAGTGATATTGCTTCATTTCCAAGGACTACTGCAGCGAATGGGGACACTACGAACAGATGAAAACCAAATTGCAAAACGCAATTACAAGGACCATTCCAGTCAACAGACTAACACATACTGTACTGCATATGTTCACATACAGATATGAACAATACGCACAACAACAAAAAACTCAAAAAGCACCTTGGCATAGCAATATAGTCCACAAGCAGGAAGACCAAGAATCATAGAGACAGTGATTAAACGGCTGATCGTTACAGACCTAACCTTCCCCCAGGGTGCAAGTCAAACTAGGCTAAACGCATCTACATTTCCAGTCCTGTACTTTTCACACAGAAGCCGGATAACATACTGAAATAAATGTACTGAAGTGTATAGACAGAACAATTGAAAGGCAGGGGAAATTCAAAGTTGCCGTTTCTATTAAATAGTGTCTTAGAAACAAAACCACATTTTCCATGACATTTCATTTAGGAGGAGAATCAGAGTATAACTGAACATCTTTGTGATGGAATTACTGGAACTTCATTGATTATACAACAATGTTAACATTTGCGTCACTCAAAAACCTTTGGTTGAAGTATAATTGCAACCCAAATTTAGTTTAGAATATACTGAAGACTAACAGCAAAGTTCAGAATTCAGGAAAAACTTTTGTTTTTGTTTGTTTGCTCACAGCTATAATGCTCATGGACCTTTCAACAGCGAAAAAATTATGCAAACCGCTGGACTCTTCTAGCATCTGAAAAAGAAAGAAAGAAAGAAAAACTGTAGAGCTTATATCTTTGTTTGCTTAATGGTCACTTATTGTGATATCTTCTAGTGAGCATATACCTGTGATCTATTATCTTTTCTCTGCAGAGCGAAATGACTCATCCATGCCAGACACCTTAAAAAAGACTTGAAGAGCCTTGATTCAACTCTCTGATGCAAAAGTAGCAAAGGATACAAGGAGTTAATTTAAAGCAGCATATTACCATTTCTAGTTTTTGATACTTATGACAAGCCAGTAGTTGATGGTAAATGAACTTATTATATGGCAAAACAGGGGAGAGAAGTTTGTGAGAGACTGAAGGCTTTGATGACTTCACACCTGCCTGCATCACATGGTAATCTGTCTCATTACGAGACATTCTTTAATGGAATTCACAGTCAGTAGAGCAGAAACTCTCAAATCTATGAAGCATTACGTCACTGAAGCATTTTACAATCAAAGAGCTTCACATGTTATGCTTATTTCTTTTTATATTTTGCCCACCCTCAATAAGGCAGAGGCAGACTCTGACGAATGACATGAGCTGGAAGAAGACTGCACTGCTCTGGAGCGTCACTGAAGCAGTACGAGGGTTTGGGAGTCTGGGCATGCATGACACTGCACAGCTGGGCGATGATGATGAGGGGCCCCGTTGCCATGGAGACTGTTTTAGCCAGAATCACAGACATTCAAGGCCGGAAAAATGCTATCAGATGTACCTAAATCAATCTCACACAACATGTATATGTGTGTGTTTGTGAGGGGCGAGGGACTGTAAATGAAGTTTATCAACCTATTCAAAGGATTCTGAATTGAAAAGATGTTTCAGAAAATGTAATTCTAGGGGTTTATACAACATATTCCAATAAATATATACATATAACAAACTGAACAAACTGTATTTTAATTAACTTGTTTACCTTTATGAGGGTTTCAATATTTGATTTTCAAATTATTACATTTGGTCTTTCCAGTATGTACAAGTACGCTGTGTTTATTTTTTATTTGTTACTTTTTTTTCCAAATATTTAGTTCTTTTTTCTGATTGGGTCTGCTTAAGTACCATTAATATTATGTGTTATGATCACCAGCTGAAGTGCCCTCAAGCTCCACTGGAGGGCACTCCACCTCGAACTGTTGCGTTTCTCTGTTTCGAGTTTTGTGGTGTCTTACTCTGAAATGTTGTGTGTGTTTCATCGCGTCATGTCCCCTTATTTCAGTGCTTCCCTTGTTCTACCAATGCCCCCTCGTTAGTTTCCTTGATGATTAATCAACTCCACCCCCTTGTACACGTTTGTCTCCGCCTTTAAAAGCTGTTTGTGTTCCTGAGGCTAACCGCTGAGTATTGTGTTTGTCCCTACTAAGCATTCCTAGTGTCTATTTTTTATCTTCTGCCGTGTACCGATCTTTGCTCTGTCCTTTATTGGAAATTGTCCACGTTCGACCAACCCAAGCTTGTATCCCAGACTATTCTTGTGCTTGCTTTGCTGTTCCCGTTTACTGTTGTCTGACCCTGCCCGTATGACCATGCCGTTCAATAAACCCCTGTGTATGGATCTGCATGTACTCGTCTCTTTTGTTACATTATGCGCTTTTATTCAATTTTATTAAATTAAATTAAATTAAAGGGTTAGTTCAACCAAAAATGCATTTATTACTCACTCTCATGTCATTTCACACAAATTAAAATATTGTTGATGATATTAGAGATCCAGCTGACCCTCCATAGACAGCAATACAACTGAAATGATCCCAGATACAGACGCGTAGTAAAGACTTCGGTAAAACAGTCCATGTGACATCAGTGATCAACTTTTGCAATGCTAGGAGAATACTTTTTTTGCGCAAAGAAAACAATACAATTACGTACACAAATTACGTGATTTTGACAAATATGTTAAAGCTTGGGTACGCAATGCATTGTGATACTCTCTAAAATGGCGGACAAGTCATAGCAGAAAAATGGTTGAATAAATTATGTTATTTTTGTGCGTCACGAAAGTGAAGTTGATCCACTGATGTCACATGAACGGTTTCACCGATGTTTTTACCACGTTTCTGGATCTGCGATCATTTCAATTGCATTGCTGTCTATGGACGGTCGGATGGCTCTCTGATTTTATCAAAATGTCATAATTTGTGTTCCGAATATGAACAAAGGTCTTACGGGTTTGGAACGACATGAGGTAATTAATAAGTAATTAATGAACAAACTTTCATTTTTGGGTGAACTAACCCTTTACATTTAATTCAAAAATAGAACTAATAACAACAGACAAAACCTATTATAAAAACTCCTTTTCATTTCTTCAATTTTATTCACGGCTGTTATAACAGTTTGTTCATTGGGAGGAAACCGAGAAACCTTGATCAGAGGTGACATTGCCAAATACAGGTAGACTAACATCTTGCTGTAAAAACAGAGACCCTTAGTAACAGCATTTCACGGACTAGCTTCACAAATACAAGCATCTGCAGATAACTGCAAATCTCTATTTCATGGCTATCAGCATTCTGGAAAAGCTCCCAACAGCTTCCTCAGCAGTGAGACAACAAAACCTCTTGAGCTCAATCTCACGATGCACACCTGCAACAACCTTCATGAAGGAAAGACCTAGACAAAGCTTGCTTAATTGGATTCATTAGCTTCTGATTCTTCTTCTTCTTTATTAACTGAATGATTCCTGTCCTCACTGCAACAGTCCAAGAACAATCAGCATTTTCACTCTAAAACAAGACGTTCCTCAAGAATTTGCTCTACAATGTTGACAAATGCTCCCGGAATTCATTACTGTAAAGCAGTATATCGCAATGGATGTATTGCAAGGAGCCTCAACCATCCTATATTTAACTCTTTTATATTTTCTTATTTTTCACCATGTTTGTCCAGATGAATCACTTAGAAACATTAGTGAAGCAAAATCTCAGATGCATAATGGTTCTTATGTGGTAGTAAAAACCCATTAATGGCTCATTCACATCAAAATACATAGACTGTCTACAATATAATCAATTTAATGGCCCATCTAATGCATTTTACCACATTCCATTGTATGTTACTCCTGCATACAAGAACTCCGATTTGTACAATGCACAATTGTACAAATTGTACAATTCTTTTCACTCTGTGACATGGAAAAGAGGAATAAGGAAAAGTCTCCATCTGAACGCCACAGGCCATAACAACAGTGCTCAATCACATAGATCCCAGGATCGCATTCATTCAGCATCACTCACACACATAGGTTAACAGACAGGTAATGCTGTTGGGCTGCTGCTAATTGACTTCATGGATCGCTCCAGTACACCCTTCCATGAGCAATTACAGCTTTTAGGTTTATTGCACAAATAAATCAAGAATACAAATCAGCTTACACACGAGGTTGCATATGCAATTTATTTGTTTCAGCTCCTGACTTTTGTGGGAATAAAGTAAACCGGTCACGACCCTGTATATTTCTTTCTCTATTCTATTGCAAACTGATGCAAAAATTGTACTCTTTCAAATATTAAGGCAAATATTGGACTTCTTAAGATCCTTTGTATAGCAGGACGGAGTGTTAAAAACACAGATGAAAGCTGGTTCGGATATTCTTTCATATCAAGGATCTCCCGCTGGTTTTGGGTTACAGAGGATAACCCTCTTATGCTACAAACAGTATGAAGTTACAAAGACCGCAGGACTTTTTCAAGTATATGATTATAGTTTTGTGGAGCAATATACATTACTGTGAGACGATCTCATTCATGTCAGATTCCATAAACAATTCATGATGTTTTCATCTATAACTTATTCATAAGAAAGTGGCACTATATGAGAGAATACAAATGTCATGACGGAATCAGCTCCATTCGAAGGTTGTCTGGAAAGCCACCTTATTTTCTCTTTTTAGCATAAAAATCTATTATTACAAAATTACCTGATCTGCCCAACGGCCCTTATCGAAACTAGTTCATCCACACAATTACGTAATGAGCGAGTCATTATATCTGTTATGAGACTGAAGGTGGAAGAGGACATACTCAATAACCTGTTGACAACAGTCCCGGACCGTACTCAGATCAAAGAAGGAGCACCACGGCATGACATCCTCATTAATAATGGAGAGCAGTTAATGCCTGGAGTGAAGGAGCACTCTATGGGTGGAGCCCCTGGGAGCCAGAGAGAAAACTGGTGGTCAAGGAGAAAAGTGCAGCACAATCATGCAGAACGGCACAACCCAGTAAGATATTAAGTTGTGCATGACTTATATATCAGGGTGAAGTGCTATGATATAGTGCCTTTGAGAAGCTGACAGTGATTATACGAAATGGATTGTGATCTGGATGGTAATGTATATAGCATATATATATACACATCACCATGCATTTTTGTATTCTTACAAAATGCATCTATTTCACAAAAATGCTGTAAATTTGAATTTTCTATATCATGGTTTCCACAAAAATATTAAGCAGCACAACTGTTTCTTGATAATCAACACTGATCATAATAAAAATATTTCATTAGCCACAATTCGCAATGATTTCTGAAGGATTATGTGACACTGAAGACTGAAGTAACACTTAGCCTGGAGTAGCTCGCTTAAAAAAAAAAATCTAAATATCATGTGTGAAAAACTGCAAAAACACTGATCTAGGAGTAAGAAGAGATCAATCTGTGCTATGTATTCCATCTATAAAAAAGGACTGAGAGTCAGTGACTAAGAGAAGCAGGTGATTGTGAGTCATACTCTCACTGCCAATCTCTCGCAGTGGTTTAACTGCCACAACCCCCCTGATCCCCGCCATATCCTCCTGCATATTTTGTCAGAAGACAACAGCCAGTCTGCACCTCACCTGTCTGTCCTGCCCTCAGGCATCCAGACCAAAAACAGCAGCTTAGCCACCACAAATAGACCAAAAGAAGAGCTGCTGAGAGTACTGGTTTCACTGGGTAGATGAAGTCAAGATTATGTGACCGACTGCAATGGCAGAGTATTCTTTATGCTAGCAAAAATTATTCTCGTAGCTTCGCAAAATTGAAGTTGAGCCAATGATGTCAAATGGACTGTTTTATTGATGTCCTTACTATACGTTTCTAGGTCTGGGATTACTGTCTATGGAGGGTCGGAGAGCACTCCGATTTCATCAACAATATCTTAATTTGTGTTCCGTAGAAGAACAAAGGGTGTACGGGTTTGGAACGACAATAGGGCGAGTAATCAATGACAGAAGTTTACTTTTTGATACTTTGACATCTCACAACTATGACTCTTCTTCTCATTACTGTTAGTTTTTTGAATTTTACAGACATGAATTGGGAGAAAGAAAGACAGAAGTAAGAGATAAAAAGCAGCTATTTTTTAGTCCATGGTTGAAACAGGCTTTTATACTATTATTCCGTACTATAGTGTAGAACAGGAATGAAAACAGCATAAATTAGTATAACACAGCATAAATTACAGCGGAATTTAAATGTGCTTCTTTTGCATGCTTGACATTAACTGCATTATAAACCTTTGGAATAGAAGACCCTGCATATTTTTGGATGCTCAAAAGCAGTGGTGGTTCCTGACAAATATCTCTGGGGGGGCAACTGTTCCGATGATGGCAAAGATAACCGCTTAATTGCCACTTCACATCCCGCCCCAAGGGGGCGGGGTTTTAGGTTGGAAAGTGACATTCAGGCTGTTGATTGGTACAGTAATATGCAAACTAGGACCAGCAAAATAAGACTCTTTTTCTCATCTCTTTTTTCGTGTGGCTCAAGGAGGGCGGTGCACTATCGCCCACCATGGGCCAGCCGCCCCTGCTCAAAAGTAGGGATGCACCGATCCGGATCGGCCGATATGTTTGCGCATTTTGTCAGTTAACCCGGTCCTGTAACCAGAGGTAAATGCCATCAGGTGCGTGATTTCACATTGAGCCGTATATACTACACACAGCCGTTGTTCACTGACGAGCTGCGCAAATCCACGCTGATAATGAACATGGTTTTGTGCAGCTCGTCAGTGCTACCCTGCCAGATTTTCCTACCTCCCATTAAAAAGTAGGTAGTACAATTTAACAACGAAAAATGCTACCTGTCAAATTATGTTTTATTAATGTCTACACATACCCCAACCCTAAACCTACCCTTAGAGTATTGCAAATATAGTAATTCTGAGTTATATTCACAGTTTTGACTAAAATGTATACAGCTACTGGAAACCAACAATAAATATTTTACCTATTATTTACTGACAAAACGCACAAACATATCGGCCGATCCGGATGGGTACATCCCTACTCAAAAGGAGTAACCTTCAAAATACAAACAATTTTAATAATTACAGTAGAGAGAAGCATTGGACTGAGGTCTCTGATGCACATCCACTGTACACCTGTATTGTGGGAAATGTATGCAGAAGGTCTAAACACTACGCATTAGCAATAGGTATCGACCCGCAATCCTAAACAGAATGATCTACTGTTATTGAATTTCAATTTAGCACCACCTTGTGGATCATTGTTTAACACTGTTCATGAAGAAAAAGAGCCTGTCTGGCGTGCTGTGCCTTGTGGGGAACATAATGTGCTTTGTGCTGCCGCCTCCACGTTGATTTAAAACAAGAGGAAGATTGGTGATTGTTGAAAACTTTACTGAGGTATGGAAATGTTGTCGTCTAACCAGGTGAAATTATGAAATGAAAATCCACAGTCTGGATTCTATGACTCATTCCCTGCAGACTTGAAAAAACAAAACGAGGGTGAAATTGTTTTCTGAATGAAAAAAAAGAAAAAAGCGTGGAAACAAATGGCCACTGTTTCTAACTTTCTGAAAGCAGGAAGGGAGCATTTCCACCCGATTCTTTCTGTTGAATAACCTTTCGTGTTTTGTGAAGCTTGAACTGAAAGCCTGAGGTTGGCCATCATTTTTTTTCTGCCCTAAATGAAGGGGCAGAAGAGTTCGGCGGTGTGTATGGCTGTGGAAACAGACTTTTCTTCTCCCCAGCGGTGCTTTACTACAGCCCTGGGGAGCATTATTGAGAGTGCCATGCCGGGGCAATAGCATTTTTAGCCACTGTTGAAACAATCCCCTGCAGACCGCCATTCTCTGTCCATATGGCACACCTCTGCTTCTGCTTAACACACAAATGCACATTTCACAAGCACTACCAACTCAGGAAAGACATGTGACTGGCTTCATTCACTAGAAGCGTTCTACACCACTCATCAGGATGCTACTCTAATAAAACCGGATTTCAGGAGGCATTCTGCGAACAGTAAAAACAGAGACAAACCACAGCTTTAAGCCCAGATTCAATCTGCAGGATTCTGTTTAGTTTTAGTTTTTAAGTTTAGTTTGTATGCTAATTTTAAAAGATTCATCTGTGGAATTGTTCAGAATGAATTTAAATATGTTATCTATTTGGCAGCTGAAAACCATGATCAGATGAGCCAGAAAAAATACTCTTAGAATTTTACAAATGACAATTTTACAAAAATTAAAAAAAAAAAACATTAAACATGGTCCAAGATCTTAAAATCACACTTTTTGTATTCATGTTGGCTTAATTTTCAAATATTTCTACCAGTTGTAATAAAGATTTGGTTTAACGATTCAACATATATCTTATAGTATGTTTTGTATACTATGGTTCAAATGTTTTGGGTCCGTAAGCTTTTTTAATGTTGTTGAAATAAGTCCCTTACGCTCACCACAGCTGTAAATCCCTAAAAAAATACAGAACAAATTGTGAAATATTGTTACATCTGAAAATAACTGCTTTCTAATTAAATGCATTTCTATAGGTTTAAATTTCAGCCATAACTCCAGTCCTCAATGTCACATTCTTTCAGAAATTATTCTATGCGCTGCTTAAGAGATATTTCATAATTTAATGTTGAAACAGCTTAATATTTTTGTGAAAAGTGTGTTACTGTGATTAATTCATAAATGTGCTTAGATTTTAGGCAGTAGCACTACATAACATTTTATAACAAACGGACCATTAGAAATTAGTCTAATTATCTGACATTTAAACGTTAATTAAAAATTTGTATGAACTCCACAGTTTCCACTGCACTAGGAAAAGTCTGTAAAAACACAGTCTGATGTACCATGTTGACATAAAGACATGTTCCATATTGATTCAAACCTGTGTTTTATTAGTATTTTGAAATATGCATTGCATTGACGTTGTGTTTTAGTGTTGCAGGAATCTGTAAACATAATATGGTCACTTTCTGCCAGGACATAATCCTTTTTTTTTGTTTGTTTTTTTACATGTTTCTTCTCTTTCACTGTTTATGTGTGCAATCAATTCTTGAAAGAATACCAGAGAGAGTTCCTGTGGATGGAGGAAGGCTCGGTCTAATATTAGAGGTACAGTAATAAAGTATATGTCAGCAAAGAACACTAAACATGAGAGAAACAATTATGAGCTTATGAATTTTTTATAAAAAAGAAATTGTTTTTTGGCTACATCAAAGACCCTGGACTTAATGCACCTCAAAACCTCAAGGGAGCAGTGTATTAGATGCATTACACAAATTAACATTTTCATAATACATCATCTACCACCTTTAGGCCTGACTGCCACAGCAGAACTACAACACACACACACACACACGGCCCACTAGCAGTACTTTCTTCCTTCCTCATGACTCCTTGTGCATTTCTCTGATAAGTTTATTTTGTTAAAGCATTCAACTGTTCTTGCTCTCAGTTTTCAGCAGTTCATTCGGTTGGGGTCTTTTGTTCATGCAGTGCCCACTGTGACAGCTCAGTGTGTTCTCCAGCACATTATCTCATCATCATTAGGGAAGGCAGTGCAGCGAATGAAATTAACGAAGAAACGTAATCAGTGCATTTTGCTTCTCTTTTTTTTTTTGCAGAGTCCTTTAGTTCTCTTCTCTGAGCTGCTCAGCGGTACAGCCCAGACAGAGGAGAGGCATGTGATTTCCTCAACACCACTTCACCATCAACAAAGAACAAATGAACTAGACGGACAGAGGGGGCTTAACGCTGAAATTGGGCTGAATCTGAGTGTGCAAGAGAGTTTAGTGATGTTGTAAGCGAACCTCCACATCAGTATCAGAAGCTGTATGTTGGAGGGGTTTCTTTTTATTATTATTTCTGCTTTCGAGAAAAATGAATGATCTACAACAATACACAGCAAAAAAATGCTTTCTAAGACTAGATTTATTTTCTTATTTCCAGCCAAAATATCTAACAATTTTCAAATCGGGAAGGAATTTTTAGACAAGAAAAGCTAAAATAAAAACATAAAATAAGTGAGTTTTTACAAAAAAAATCTTGTTTTCTGTTTGAAATAAGAATATTTTGCTTACCCCATTGGCAGATTATTTAGCTTGTTTTAAGCAAAAAGTTACTTAATTTTAGCTTGTTTTTTCCTAAAAAAAAAGAAAAAATAAGACAAATGTTTTCCTGCCTAGAAAATTCTTGATTTCAGAATTTTTTGATATTTGGGACAAAAGACAAAAAAATCTAATCTTACAAAAGCATTTTTTGCAATGTATATCTGCTTGTGTTTTTATATGCAGTATTACTGTAATATTTTATTTTATATCATTAATAAAAATAGTTATTATTACCATTACCATCATTATTGTTTTCATTTCATCTTTGTTTTGGCAACTGTTAAAGAGATGGCTCACCCTAAAATGACAATTCTGTCATTAATTACGTTCCAAACCCACAAGACCTTCGTTTAATCTTCAGAACACAAATTCAGATATTTTTGATGAAATCCGAGAGCTTTCTAATCTTAAATAGACAGCATCACAACTGACACGTTCAAGGACTCGAAAGGAAATTAGTCTATATTTCAACAGTGTTTCCACCTTAATTTTATAAAGGAAAAGAATACTTATGTGTGCAAAGAAACCCAAAATAAAGTCTTTATTCAACAGAGATTTGATGATATTTTTGCTGTCTGTGCAGTGTCAAAAAGATATCAGATTACCCAAACATCACATTAAAGAAGTTCTTAATAAGTCTTGCAGTGTTAAAATATTTCTACAGATGACTTCAAAAAGAGCTTTCCGTCACTGTCTCCAGGACAATAATACTTCTCCAAAGAAATCTACGAACAAATATAAAATAGCAGATACAGACTGTTCTCCAACTGGCTAGTTTTCTACTCATACAACTCTTTTATTTTTTATTTTTTTACTGTTTACAGAGAGTATGGCTGTCACAGAGACAGGTATAATTTCTCAGGGCACCTACTTCAGTGTTATTTGTAAGGTAGTAGGGGCAATTTATGTGTGGTATTTTAAAGAAGTCGCTTACTGGACTTTAAATATCACCTACTCCTACACACTACTAACACCCACGGCAACACGTATTCAGAAAACACTCATTTTTTTCCCCCATGTCTTTTTCAAGAGACTATAGCTAAAAGCATAACCTCTCATGAACCGCACACCAGTTCCTAGAAAAGCTTTAAAATGTATATCATTTCTACAGCAGAGCGCTGCAGAGTGTACAGCATATATTCAAAAAAATACATATTCCGTCCTCAATCACACAGCTCCCTCAGAGAACAACTGATGACACCATTTCATTGACATAAGCTGATCTTGTTCTGATCATCTCTCTAAAGCTCTCATCTGATACAGTTGAGAAACACAGAGCTCCGTGACTCCTTTCAGTGGATAAAAGATGAAAGCAGAAAAGACGCAATATCAAGAGAACAAACATGATACCCTCAACAGCACAGAAGAATTCATACTCTATTTTTCCCCTCTCACTCGTGCTCATTTCTACTGCAACCCATCCTGTGAACACTGCAGGAGATCCAGCTCTGTCTCTCCTTCAATACTGATAAACATCCATAATGGAAGAAGCCTTCACTGCGTTCATTTGCTGGGATACAAAATGCCCCACAGAAAATGTGCATGTTCAGAAGAAAATACAGAAAGAGTGTAAAAGAAAAAAAAAAAGATTTCTGTAAGCAAAAAGGACTTTCATTGTGTGGCAGCAGAATCCTGTATTATTTTCCCCATGGATGAAATTTAGCCACACTAATCACAAAGGTGGAGTACATCCGCTGACCCACACTATAACTGAGAACAAAACGGATTATGATATTTATGTGTCTATTCACCTTCATGTGTCAGCATATTTACCCTCAACTGACACATAATATTTCACAAGAGCACAGAAGAACAATGTCCTCTTAAGGACACATCACCTCCAGACAAGTGAAAAGTACAAAATTATATTTTTTTAGATTTTCATACACTCACTTCACAGGTTAGAATATAAAGTGTATATATATATATATATATATATATATAAAATAAAGCAAAAAAGGAAGTGAAAAGAAGACATTTTTTGCAAATCAAGACTTCTTTATCAGCACGTTTTGTTTGAATCTATTCAGATGATCACCGGGTCTGATGGTAGCTCTGTGTTCCTTTAATATTACCAAGAAAGCCTTCATAAATCAGACTGTTATACAAACAAACACTCACTATTTACTTTTTACATATCACATAAATAGAGATTTGGACGGATGCACTGACCACTACAAGACTTCCTCCCTAACCTCACCCAGCAACAATGGGGGAAAAACATTTAAGGACAAGTTATTAAAAAATTCAGCTCTTTATAAAAACCAAACAACTAGAAAATTGAATGCACTAACTCATTAACCATGCAACTCCAACTCCAAATCCATTTTGGTGATGGATTGACTTAGGAATATGTCAGTACTAAAAAAAAAATAAGATTTTAAGACCACAGGACGTCTAGAATTCCACCAGTTCTACAGTTTTAATTGGATTTTATTCTTGCACACTAGCTGAGATACTACTTTAACAAAAAAATTGAAGTATAAAGGGATTCTTAGGAGTAAAGAGAAGGTGAATGCTGAGATAAATGAGAGAGCCAGTGCAACACAGGGCCGATCACTGACTGAAGAATCCTGCAGAGAGGAGTACGAACCGCTAGAAGAGCACCGCGAGAGGGAGAATGAAAGAGAGAGGAAAACACACAGACAGAAAGAGAGAGAGACACACACTGTGGACCGTGAGACATCTGGGCGGTGCCTCAGGAGACTCGACGGGTCTCTGCAGCACGGTATAGTGTGAGCCCAGCTCAGGTGAACAATGCTGCTTAACCTCGTGCAACAAAAAATGTGTTAAATTTGTTTTTGAGAATTTCAATAAAGCTATTGCAAACAAAAATACAAATGTTGTATTGGCAATGGAAAATTTAATGCAGCATAATCAGAAGCAAGTTCAGAATGTCTTTGATTTGTAGCTCTTTCAATTTAATGGCCGCGGTCCAAAATGATTAGAGATGATCCGAAGAGCAATGAAAGAGCTCCAATGAAAGAACATCTGATAACCTGTATAAAGAGTCACATGATGAATATAACAAACTGATCATATATTTTCCATGATTACTTCTTATTTTTCTGAATTAAAAGACAAGCGGCATATTTTTAATATGGTTTGGCATCAAAGGCATCGAAGAGCAACAAACAAGCACTCACTGGACTTCTGCAGACAGCTATTCGCACAGCACTGCAGTGATCATAAAGCACATAGGCAACCCTCTCTGGATCATTTTAAACCACTAAAAGCAAAAGAAATGATCTTTACTTGGACAGGTCCATAAGACAGCCTAGCGAAGAGAGTGAGAGCACACTCACAGGCTGATGGATGGATGCGAAAACAAATATGTTGACGCGCATACATGTGGATGAGGCGGTTTGCTGTGTAGTTCTGTTGTCTGGTTTGACTGGAGAGCAGAGCTAAACCTCCAGAGTGATCTGAGGACAAATCAAGCCTTGATCTGATTGAATGAGAAGGAAGAGGGAGAGGAGTGAGGAGGACACAGATGACTTCATCAGCCTCAAACAAACACCCACCCCCCGTTCACTGACCGGCTGATGCTTGTGGCACACAAAAATGGTAAGAGCTTATCCAAGTCACACTCTGAATGGCTGGGATTTCAATATCTTACTCATCTCCTCTAGAGTTTCAGAAATGATGTAATGCCATACAAAACGTCCCAAATTCTGTATTTTCTATTAAATTCTTTTAGACCGTTTAACAAAGGTTAATTTTTTTATTTAATTTTAATTAATAATGCAAAAGAATGTCTAAACAAGTGAATTTATACATTTGTATTAATTTATTAATAAATGCATAGAAGTTACGTTATGTTTATAAATATTCTGAACATTTTTTAATTGAATGAAAATTTTTTATGAGAAACGCTAGTAATTAAATGAACGTAACAATTGAATTCATCTTTTCAAATGCAATATAAAAAAGCACATTCTCACCTTCAAAGTAACATATTTCTATAATAACTTCAAGCAAAACTTTTGTTTTGGGTTGTAAACTGAGTTGAAATCTTCTGTTTTGACAATAGTTTTTATCAAATTAAATCGTGAAACGCTAAAGTGAATTCTCAAAACAGCTCTGGAGATGAAGTATGTCCTCATATAGTAAGACGGCAGATGCTTAAAAAAAACCACAAACATCACACATGTTTGTGTAGTATATATAAACCACTTTTTTTCACACGGAGACATGCAGATATCATATATAAATAGCATTATTTTTGCAGTTTAATATATACAGTAATGAGTCCTTATCAAACCTTGATTAACTGTAGTCATCCTGACTGGAGTCCATTATTCCTTCTGCATTTCCACATCATGGAAATCACAATACGAACTCACTACACCAAATTAACCAAGCTAATCTTACCACACTGACTTCAGCTCTACACTCTTAGCGGTATTGCACCATATTCTATTTTTTATTTCTCATAAGGAAATTCAACTGAGATGAAGTTGATATTTACTGTAAAAGCAATAAACTGTAGATTACACCTCAATACAGAGGTAAGTTATATATAGACATCCTGAAGAATCTGAAGCGGAGCGTGTGCTACTTCAGCAAAGCAGCTGGAGATAATCATCTACCTTTGTTGACTTGAAAGCGGCGAGTTCCGCTCACCATGCTTTTTGCATGCCCAATCAGCACCAGCTAATTTCACCCCCCACAGGACAGGCTCACGTCCGCTTTGAGCTGCCCCCTCCGGGTCTACAAGCTCCTTGTGAGGTGTTAAAAATGCCACTAAAGCACATAAATACAACCAACAAACCATGTCAAATTGTTTACTACAGTAGAGCCAACTATTTCCCTCCACCAGCTTCAAATAAGGACACATGCTCTTGGAGAATAAATTCATATTCCCTTTTTCCATGCCTCCGTCCTTCCATCCATCCATCCATCCACCCAACAAAGCATGAATCTGAACATGATAACAAATCAATTTATTCCAATGGGGATGTAAGAGGGTCAATGACGTCAAGAAGTCTGCATCACAAGAAATTTACAAAAGTGATTTTATGTCCACAGAATTCACATTAAATGAAAGTAAAGTATCTACTTTTAAACTGCCCCTATTATGCTTTTTCAAATCTTTCATCCAGTGTGTCATTTAGATGTATGAGAACATAAACTGCAAAGTTGTGACGCCGACAGTGCACGTTAAATAAAGTTATTTTCTATCAATAAAAAAAGAGTCTGCTCACATTCGCCTAAATGAGTCGTAAGCAATTCGAATCTTTCTCTGTTACAGATCCACATCACTAAGTAACATATTTGCATAATGTCCGCCCACGTTTTACGTCGAG
Organism: Enteromius trimaculatus; assembly: GCA_032361065.1. Lineage (NCBI taxonomy): Eukaryota > Metazoa > Chordata > Actinopteri > Cypriniformes > Cyprinidae > Enteromius > Enteromius trimaculatus. The sequence continues at coordinate 8,897,883 of JAUMHP010000073.1, read as the reverse complement.
AACAACTTGCCCCGCCCCTAAACAGTACAATTTCCACCTTGATTACATCATGTGAAGACGACGCTGTATCCTGTGAGAGTTAATTTGTTTTATATGCCCTTATGAAAGATGAATCTAGAAGGAATGAGTGATTAACATTTTTTTTTTCAACAACACCTCAGCAGTACAGTCTCTTGTTGTGTTCGACTGCTTTTCCAATCTGGGAGTACAACACGATATTCACCAAACGCTTGGTCTTAAAAGAAGAATCAGAGGCCAGTTTACGTGAACCGGCTTGCTCCTCTGAACTTCTACCTGCAAGTAAGATTAATAAATGATGATTGTAATTTCTAGCGATCGTTCAAAATACGTATTTGTGTACGTTATGCGGTGCAACAACCCTGTAGATGTCCTGGTCACCGGCTAACTTGCGTTTCTGTAGTTCTGTTGTTCAGCTGTGGGCCTAATGTAGTCTAATATTGTGATTGACTGTCTGTCATCATTAGTTTAAGGCCCCGTTTACAGGAAGGGACGACGCAGGTATTTCCCCGCGGTTTGGCCTCTCATTTACACGAAAACCCCGTTTTCACAGAAAACGATTATTTCTAAAAACTCCGGCGTGGACCAATCATATAGGACTGAGCCATCTGACCAATCACAGCAGTGAGGGCTCACGGGAAGGAGGGGTTTAGACAGACTGAGTCTTTGAACTGCTTCACACGAGTCGTTTACGAATCATTTAGAAATGGGGTAAAATTAAATCTATTTTTGGAGAAAATAGAAAATTTGTTTTTTGACCTTGCGTACATGTAAACCTGTTTTAAGAGACTCATAAAACAATATTAGCAACCTTTAAAATGGCATAATAGGGGCACTTTATGGTTTAAAAATAATTTAATAAGAGAATAAAAATGTCAAAATTTGGTTGAAATAATGTTACATTGTCATTCAGTGTAACACTATTCATGTAAAAATTCAAACAACACGTTTAATCTGACCCAAGTAAATCTGTGGTAGAATCTATTCCTCTCTCCATCTCAATATCTATATTCATCTATCAGCTTGTGCACTTAATAAAATACAGTACATCCATCCATCATGAAAATATTGTGGCATCATAATGTCTTAAAGTATGTGGTTTTTATTTGGTTGTCTGAGTGAATAATGTATTAAAATGTTTACTCTCCCTCTTTAAAGTAAAAGCCTTTCTCATTTCTGTGTCCTACAAATATAGGCCATTCATACTGACTTTTCTCACACAGCAACACAGCCTACACAGCACGATGCAAGCTCAGAATACAACCGTTACTGATGCACAATCGCGGCAGAACACAAACAAGCCTGAAACACAACTCTCCCCATGGAGACCAGCGATAAAAAAACAATCCGCTGATATTACAGCAGAACGGTATAGCCATACTACTGTGTTTTTATTGAACAGCATTACTGCTGCTAATCAAATATGTCATCTTAGCCTTAGTGGAATAAGTCAATTTTCCCATTAAATATGGCATACAACATTATTGATATGTTCTCAGGGCTATATGTTTTCTGAACCACGGAAGACAGGGGAATATTCAGGAATCTGGTTAAAAATGATTATTCATTTTCTCAGTTGCGTTTGGTGATGCAGAAACCACACACTGCACATTTAAGTAAAATATTTTAGTATTGTTTTCAGCGATGCACAGAATATGCTGTTATTACTTGAGTTTTTAAACCCGGATTGGCCCAGATCCAATATTTAAGTTCCATCTCCTACTGAAACATACATACATTTTTGCAACCTTGGATGAATATGCACAGCATGAATAAGTGTAAAATCAGAGTCAGGATTTGAACATGCCATCTTGTGCACTCCAACGTCCGTCAGTCAAATGAAGGGGGTGTTATCATCCTTTAGCCAAACCAAGACTTAAATGTCAAGTTTGCCTGTATTGCGCTATAACACGGCCAACAAACACAATCAAGTTCATTTGTATGCCCATGCATTACACAGTTATGATATCTGAAACCTGAGTTTCATATCATGCTTTGCAGTTGGCACAGTCCATAGAATCTAATTTTTGCAAATATTGAGGTGGAAATGTCAGTCTAGATGTCATCTGCAATGTACACTGCTCAAAAAAAATAAAGGGAACACTTAAGCAACACAATGTAACTCCAAATCAATCACACACAAGTGAAATCAAACTGCCCACTTAGAAAGCAACACTGATTGACAATCAATTTCACATGCTGTTGTGCAAATGGAATAGACAACAGGTGGAACAGCAAGGCAGCCCAAATAAAGGAGTGTTTCTGCAGGTGGTGACCACAGACCACTTCTCAGTTCCTATGCTTTCTGGCTGATGTTTTGGTCCCTTTTGAATGCTGGCGGTGCTTTCACTCTAGTGGTAGCATAAGATGGAATCTACAACCCACACAAGTGGTGCAGCTCATCCAGGATGGCACATCAATGCGAGCTGTGGCAAGATGTCTGTCAGCGTAGTGTCCAGAGCATGGAGGCGCTATCAGGAGACAGGCCAGTACATCAGGAGATGTGGAGGAGGCCGTACCAGGGCAACAACCCAGCAGCAGCCCCGCTACTTCCGCCTTTGTGCAAGGAGGAACAGGAGGAGCACTGCCAGAGCCCTGCAAAATGACCTCTAGCAGGCCACAAATGTGCGTGTGTCTGCTCAAACGGTCAGAAAGAGACTCCATGAGGGTGGTATGAGAGCCTGACGTCCACAGGTGGGGGTTGTGCTTACAGCCCAACAAACACCGTCCAGGACATTTGGCATTTGCCAGAGAACAACAAGATCGGCTGTGCTGTTCACAGATGAAAGCAGGCTCACACTGAGAACATGTGACAGAGTCTGGAGACGCCTTGGAGAACGCTCTGCTGCCTGCAACATCCTCCAGCATGACCGGTTTGGCTATTAGGTACTGAGATAAGATCCTCTGACCCCTTGTGAGACCATATGCCTGTATGGTTGGCATTGGTTTCCTCATGATGCAAGACCAAGCTAGACCTCCTGTGGCTGGAGTGTGTCAGCAGTTCCTACAAAATGAAAGCATTGATGCTATGGACTGGCCCACCCTTTCCCCAGACCTGAATCCAACTGAGCACATCTGGGACATCATGTCTCGCTCCATCCACCAACGGCACGTTGGCCAGACCTCCATGGGTTAATAAATTTGATTTCCACTGATAATTTTTGTGTGCTTTTGTCAGCGCTTTCAACTATGTAAAGAACAAAGTATTTAATAAGAATATTTCATTCATTCAGATCTAGGATGTGTTATTTTAGTGTTCCCTTTATTTTTTTGCTCAGTGTATATGGCAATATGTTGTTGCTGGCAGCACCTTTTAAAATGTCTGGCACTAATAACTCAGGAACATTGAAATTGGTGACAATTAGACTATAAATACTGACATCAGACTAATCAAACTATATTGACATAAACTGTCCTAATGAATACCCATGATGCCTATTGATGCAATAGCATATAAATGTCATACACAAATAGAGAGAGCTCTGACCCACCTCAGCCAAAAAAGACAGCACTCAATGAAGATATAACATGCAGTATGATTTAAGATTAGGCATTTGAATTAGGTTTGGGTTACAATTAGTAGTAATGATAAACAACGAACAATGTACATTCTTTACAATGAACACGTATGCAACGTGTATGTACAGTACATAATAAAAAATAGTTATTTAAAAGGGGTCATCCGGTGCCACATGCACTTTTACAAGCTGTTTGGACTTAAAAGTGTGTTGGGAGTGTGTGTACACAACCACCCTACAATGATAAAGATCCACCAGTAGTTTTCTTTTAATTAAATAAACATCTTGATTTAATAACATCTTAATGTAATAACATCTGAGTGACTGAAGACACGGAAGATTAACGTTATGTTTGGTTCTGAAGGAAATGCACCCTTGATCAAACCGTTCATTCTGTCAATATATTTTTTAAACTGGCGATCTACACCACTGTTCAAATGCTCTGAGCCAGTCATTTCTAATACTTCTATTCTATTCTATTCTAACTCTATATTCTAATTCTATTCTTTAAAAAAAGACTTGCACTCCATTTACTAATTGCTTGTTTTCCTACAAAAAATACTAATGCTAGCTGTTCTAATCTTTTTGTATTTCATCCATTTGTTTTCTTTTTATTTATTAAACAATTTACAAAAGCAGACAAGGCTTCTAACACTACCTTGCTCTGTTTTCTTTTTATTTATATATAATTAAAGAAAAACCTTTCTATCCGCGTTAAGCTAACAGACTTGTTGCTCTTTTATTGATTTTAATGGCTTCCATTGTCCTTATTTGTAAGTCGATTTGGAAAAAAAGCGTCTGCCAAATGACCAAAAACTTTTAACAAACACCTTACCAACTCCAAACTTTTGAACAATAGGGTATGTGCATATATTTGGCCACTGCACTGTGTTTCTGTATAAGCATCTCACTCCACCGCCTTTAAAAGAAGCAGTCGATTCAGGTTTGGAGACCCGTGAGTCATTATTAATTAATCCAATTACATAATTTCATATTTAAAACATTCCACAATATATTTATGCCTCTGTGCAACAATAAAACAGTGTACACTATTTCTTATATAAATAGTTCATCACTTCAGAAGTAGCGTATTAGTCACTTTGTTTCTTAGTTAAAATATATCTACACAGAGCTGCCAGACAATTCATTTCCAAAACAAGTCAGGCAGAATCTAAATTTCTGAATATAGGAGTACACATTAATATACCCATTCTCACTCACTCTGTCTCTCTCTCTCTCTGTCTCTCGCTGATGTAATCCTCTAGTTCAGTCCTGACGTCTCCTCTACTCCAGCCAATAGCATCTTGCCTGCACCATGACATGGGTAAACACCAGCCACGCTCTAGTGAGGTTGCTCTTCATGAAACATTCAGGCCTAGCACACATTTTAATCTTTAATATCCCGACCGCAGCAACATTGTGGAATGATCTGTGAGCACACACACTTTGACAGCAGCCACATCCACAAACAAACACACACGCGTGACAGCACACACTCACATGCTTGAACTCTGTGCAGCATTTACAGTGACACTAATAAAGAACCGCTCCGTCCGTAAAACATACGCCCGGTGTGTGTTTGTCACTGACGGTGTGTCTATAGCTGCACTGGTGCAGTGATGACAGCGCAATATTGTGCCCGGGACCAAACTGCACTGCTGTGCTTCTGGGACAGATTGTCTCCTTTACCAAGCTGTGTCTCTCGACTATAATGTACTTTAAGAACTTAAACATATATATATATATATATATATATGTTTTATTTATTTTTTATATATAGATATATGTTTTTAACATTTAAAAATGTTAAAACTTGAAAAAACATTTAAAAAATAAATAAA
>JAUMHP010000073.1:8869736-8887152 GCA_032361065.1 Enteromius trimaculatus | reverse complement strand
AATCTGCAAAAATGTCAACAATTCTGTGTTTTTCTGTCAATATGGGGTGCTGTGTGTACATTAATGAGAAAAAAAAATGATTTTAGCAAATGGCTGCAATATAACAAAGAATGAATACTTTTGTACCCACTGTATATCAAAATATAATATAATACACACTAGTGCTGTCAAACAATGAACTGCATCTAAAATAAAAGTTTCCGTTTACATTTTTTGTGTATAATGTGTATATTTAGTATGCATATAATACTGTAAATTCAAAATATTTACAGTATGTGAGTGCATTTATATATACATTATAAATATACAGAGTAGAGTGTTCACATCCATATATCATGTAAGCAATGTGATTAATTGTTTTATAGCACTAAATATAATATAACATAAAGCCAGGGAACAACAAAACACTTTATTTACACGGGAACAAAGCAATGAAGAAAAAACATGCATTACAATTGCATTTGGGACCAGAGACGGTGCCATGGTTTTCTTCGCAGCCCTTGTAAAATCTCTCTAACTGTGCGTGAGTGATTCTAGAGGGGAGTACTTGCTGTTTGCGTCACAAACACACTCCTGTTTTACACCGCAGGATCATTCACCTAGAAATAACAGCATGTTCTGCCGCAAATGGCTGACACGCAATTCTTTTTTCCCTCTAAAAAGCAAGAACGCATCTCGAAAACATTTCCTCAACACATTTCATGCTTAGAAAGAGCAATATGGCAATGGTTTTCCGAGATGCATCTTCAGCATGGTTGAGTGCACTTGCAATTAGTGCTAATTAGAGTTCCAGGGTACAAAACACAAGAAGTGATAAGCAGAGATGCCCGCATGTCCTCACAGGAATATGAAGCCGGAAAGTCCAGCAAAGAAGCAATTGAATAACACCTAGAAGGGCACATATACTCCATTATTTGTGTTTGTGTTTAAAGGACAATTACATGTGATGTGTGTGCTAATTTGCAATTCTCTTTCTCACACAGCCCACTCATACAAACGCGCTCTCATGTTCTCACTGTTAACAGCAGCCTAGCCGCAGTTGTCGGTGTGCTTTTTCACTGTGACCTGTAGATGTGAGAAGCTTGTAAATTGCCTGCAATCACTGAGAACAACAGCGAGAGAGAGGGACGCAAAGTGCTGCAGCCTCAGTGAAATTCTAATTGCCTCTGCAAGGGCATCTTATGATGAGAGCTCACTCTTCCCTCGATATAGAGGGACCATACATAATTCATCCCAGCTGAACTTCTAGGGTCATGCTAGTCATCACAAACTTTAAGTAAAAGACTGATGCAGTTCTGCTTTCATTTTTATTCCATTGAGAGGATCTGAAGACTTACAGTATAGCAAATCTCACGTCACTACATGACTGGAAAAATGATCAGAAGCGGACTTTATTCACGGTGGGCATAATAGTATATTTCTTCACAAATGAAAACAACTGACAATGTAATTTATATACACCTTATGTTCAATATTAGTGCAATTTTTTGGAATCGGGAATTCTTTTAAGTGTAGAATTTAAAAGTTTAAAGTTTTTGCAACAGCTGAATGATAAACACGGAGAGTACAAAACAATACAAACCACTGAACAGATGTCAGATTCATCCCTCACATCTTATCATTTGTGGAAAAAAATTAAATATGATATCAACCCTGAATAAATCCCATTTTTAATATCAAGTTGTGATGTGATCAAGCTAAAAGTATAATTTAAAAGTTTGAAAATACAGAAACTAAACGATAATATTAGTAGTAAAATATTTGCAGTTATACTATGAAATAAAAAGATAAACTTTTTTATGTATCTACTTAAAAAAAAAACTAATTTTATAGTCATAAACAGTGAAAATGAGAGATGAAAATTCAAGTGCGCTGACCTATTTCAACCTCTGTACACTTTCTGCTTATTGAAAACGTTTGAGCTGGTCAAACTAATGTTTTATCTCTGATAACAAATTACTTTTAAATATAGACAAACAAAATTTCACAATAACAAATTTCGGTTTTTCCCCCAAAATGATTCTCTTACATGGAGCAAGTGTCATATGGATGTAGTTTATCGTGCTTTATTATCATGTATTAAATGTAAAAACCCCTAGTCACATCACCGCTAGCTTTCACTGAATGGAAACATTCACAGAAAACAAAAAAAACAATACATTTTAGGAAAGATGAGCTGAAGAATTTCATAGATTTTCAGGTGAGCTGTCCCTTTAAATGCAGCCCGAGAGTTAAGCGAACGTGGAACATAAATAAACACATCACAAAGTTTGTCTAGTCAGCATTTCTGAGTTTCACATTAGCTGCGACGTGCTACTCTCAACACATTTAACTGTGTCATACCGACACATCGCACCTTCGCTTTCACAATCATTACGGCACGGAAACAAGAGTTGCGTTTCGATTAGCGGCATGTTCCGTGAACCAATGACGACACACGGACAGTGTGTTTTCTGATTGTCAAGCGAAACACATGAGCTAGGCCGCTTCACAAGCAGGGCTGAAGCCACCGGGGAGCTTTAAAGGAAACTATCTGCTGATGATGAAAGCACTTCCTGGAGGGACTGAATCTCAGCATAGTGGGAAACAAGATATTTGGGGTAAAGAGGGAGGGAGTGAGGGAGATAATAAAAGGGTGACCTAGTTCCGCCTTTCACTTGCTCCTTCCCCGGACTAGGTGTCCTGGAACCCCGAGGCAGAGCTGGCAGGCCTCAAACCGGTATATAACAACCAAGCGGAGGGCAGAAGGGAAGTTAAACAATGACTGTGCACTCTCAACCTCTGCTGCCCAACCTAGTGAGTTTGGATTATTCCCTGGCCAGAGAGAGAGAGAGAGAGAGAAGCTGGCAGGCTGCTCTGTCACAGTCTCTCCTCCATTACGTCACCGTGCCAAACAACACAGCACTGCTGCACACGGCACACCTGCTGCTGGCTGCACTGGACCGACTCCAGCTCTATATCAGCCCTGCTGCTCACCTCCCTGCCTGGCACTCTCTACAGACACGCACAACCCGGCTACAATTAGCACTCACAAATACCACAGAATAACGTTTAGAGTAGTGCTAACGCTCATAATAATTTCTAGGAAGCACAGTAATGAATTGTGCTTTGTATTTCGCTTCTGTTTTGTTTCTGCCACGGGATGGGCGTCCCGAGGTTACTAGGAATTACAGTCCTTATGAAGGTCTGAGACGACGATTGAACTAATAGACAAAACTAGCAAATTATTGTGTGTAATTTGCAGCATATAATCATTGCTGTTAACACACTGCAGTAAAAATATGTCCTAACCGGAAGATTTTCTCTGGACGTTTCTGAAACTCGGATATCAACTTGACACAGCCTATACTATATCTATTTTATAATTCCTTATTTGTAAGTCACTTTGGATAGGAAATAAATATTTAATGAGAGCAAATTTGATGTATGCATCCTTAATACAACATGTTGTATTTATTCAATTAATTTTGTAAATCATATTTTGCCTGATATCTGTAACTGTGCACTTTTTCTTTCGGCAAGGCAGACACTTGTTAATTGTAATTTGTTTATATGCACAACTGAAAAAAATGTTTTAATAAAAATACAAATTCCTTAAAATATTTTGTATGTAATTTTCAATTTTTTTTTTGCTATTTTTGAAAGAAAATATTACAACCAATCAATGTTACCCTATACAGTAAATGTTATTATGGTAATTCAAGTTGATTGGTTTATTAAACTACATCTGCCAGTTTTTTTTTCTGTCAAATTGCGTGGATTTTTTAAAAATATTCTGTAGCACAAAAGTATGATATCAGCTTTAAAGTCATGAATGACAGATCTATAAATCAAGTGTTGTTATTCTGTCGATATTTGGACATTGAGCAAATTGTAATCAGCCAATTGATCACTCATAAAACGCCTCAGACACAGGATGTCTTCAGATATCTCAAGACAATGTCTTTAGACACTTGTACTGTCAGAATGAGATTACTCAGAATTACCATTACAAAGATTTAAAAAAAAAACCTTTAACATAATCTCTTCCATGCTGCTTTCACTGTACTTTTTTGCTTTCATTGTTAAATCATCCCAACAGGCCTTTAAATATCAACAGGTCGACACGATATAAAACAAACACTTCTTCCTCATAAAAAAATCCTCTCCTTTTTTCCTTCTTCTAATCCTCTCTAACACGCAATGATTGTCTTGATGTGTCGAAACCGTAGGAAAGCCCTGAGGGAGTACGTGTCATCTAGGAGCCACAGTCCTCTCAGACTTCTGAGGGCTGAGAAATAGGATGCTCTCAGATTGACTGTAATGGAAAGCGATCTGTGGGCTCCCGTTTCATTTCAAGCTACACATGAAACAAAGGCATCCTCAAAGAAAGACAAACAGCCGAACACAGGAAAAAATGCCAGACTGCACTCGGCTCTATGTCTGTGCCTCCTATTAAAATAAAACATATCTGTCTTTGTTAAATTTCTTTTATAGAAAAATATTTATTATATTATTTATGCTCTATTTGAGGCAACAACAGTTACAAAATCTTAAGGTTAAAAAACTAGAAATTATTTAAAGACATATTCAGGATTGTGGGGAGCTAAACGTTAACAGTCACTGAAAAATATACCGTTTGATGAACGTTATGAATATTACCTGTATTATAAGAAGACAATCGTGTTATTTATTTTATTTATTTTTTATCTATGCATATTAGACAACACAACATGATATTACACAACATTTTTTACGTAAAATAAATTCATATCTTTTCATTTTGAGAAAACCTGTAAACTGCTTAACCGCATATGCAGCATTGTGTAGACCTAAATGTAAAAATTCATTAATCAACTACAGTAATTAAACACTTGTAGTAGTTGAGAAGTTAATATAATTATTAAACAGTAACAACAAGACAATAAGTGCGACATATAAGCTAGTTCCTAACTCTAATATGCATGATAATTATACAAAAAAAACACAAAAAACGTTCATAAATAAAACTTTAGTGTTTCTCGAAAGCAGGGTAATATAAACTAAACCATCTCCTAAAATATAATGTGCGGGCGTTAAAACATGTTTACCAATGTGAGTAATGTTTAAATAAAAAAGTAAACAAAAAAAATAAATTACTTTCAGTGTTGGATCATTGAGAAAAATCCACTAGTGAATGTCTGAAAGAGTGAAATAGTTAGGTTTGGTTGCAGTTTCTCTATCCCTAGTGTCTATGATGTAACCCTCCCTTCATCACGGAGTAACAGACCTCCCGTAATCTGCCGAATTTCACACACTCCTGTACAGCCAGTGCTTAGCAGCCAGCCATCCATGCTGCTCTGCTAAACTGCTTGATTTGCAAGCGCCCAAGGGGCAGTTTTGGAGACCAAAGCATACATTATTAATGGACGTGTAGTGTTGACATCATGCCAGAATCCATACAACACTTTCCTGCCCATGGAGCTTTTCCAATACTATGATAATAAACTGTAAAGGGGGACACGTGAGTTGAATAAATTGATTCTCTGAAGTCGGTCCTGGCATGTTTACAACAGACTTGCCTCAGCCCCCCCAATCCAAGAGTGATACGAGTGATGTCCAAGCAAAAGTTGAGGGAATAATTCACCCCAAAAAAAAGAAAAATTTTGGTTCCACGGAAAACAAGACAATCATACAGGTTTGTAAATAACGACAGAGTTTTTATTTTTGGGTGCATTGGTGCTTTACACCAATATGGAGGCTCCTAAAACATCTCGAATCACTCATGTGTCCAAAAAAGAAATTGCTAAGCAAACCTATTTAAATAAACAAACCAGATGCTAACTACAACATTTGCATTCCAGTATAGCAGCAACACTTCAGTGTTGTGTACTGATGGATGGGAATCCAGCACATCAACAATAGTCATGAAGAGAGCAAAACAAGCCCACTCTATCTAAGACCAAACATAATCTTAACTGCCTTTACTAGCTAAGACTCTTCCACTTCAGACGAACGATGCAGGATTTCCTAAGGAGCTGGTTTTAGGGGGGATGCTGCTGGCACCTGCTATTAAAACCCTCTGCGCACGCTTCTCGCAGCCTGCAACAAAAGCTCTGCTGATGGCTGTTTTTCGGCAGCACAGGTGCCGCTGGTGAGACTGACCTGAATGGTGCAGGTATACTCCGTGTCGTCCAGCAGTCTGACCGTGCACATGTATTCTCGCTCCAGGTTTCTGACGCTGCCACTCATCAGCCGACTCAACATCTTCTCAGAGCACGATCGCTGCTCTGCGTCCGGGACCAGAACAAAAAGCTCAAGCAATGTCACATCGACCAAACTCTCCGGTCGCCCAGGTGAAACGAGCTAACCGAAGCCGACGGCATCTTTATCTGATGACATGAACGCTGCAGATGTTCGGCTGAGTGTTTTATTCTCTGTTTTCGCGAACAGGTTCCTCCAGAACGCATCCAGCTCCAGATTAAGTCGCTGTGGTTACGAGCAGACAGTAGCAGCTCGACTGTTGACCATTCACCGCTTGATATTTGAGCAAGGGGGCGGGACCACAGAAGTTGATTGACGCTCCTTCTAGCCAATGGTTACGGTCTCCAAATAAGGACGCGCTTGAAACGGACAATGAAAGATTGGGGTGCTGCTGCGTACATGGAGGTCATTGCTGTCCAATAAGATGCTGGACAAAGGTAGTAGTAAGGTTATAAGGAATACTCGCAGTTGCTACTCTGGTTCATATCCTGGAGCAGTATTTTTTTTTTCTTCTCTTTTTTTCATTTGGCAGTAGGACCAGTCTTTGGTATCAATAACAACATCGAAGTAGTACGTTGCAAAATATTGCATAAGATGTTAAAGGCCAAACGAAAAGATGTATCTAAAAATATGAGGAAAAAATGGGTTTAATTGTTTTAAAATAATTTAGAAATTAGCCTATGGGGGGGAATTGGTATATGCAGGATATTCAACATTTCTTTCTTGTAATAAATGAATATAAATTGTTTTTTCACATAGATGAAAACGCGAAAAAAAAAAGAAAAACACTGAAAACGCACTTATGTGAAAAGTATAGAAATGCAATGTGACTATTATAATAGGCCTAATATTAATGTTAAGGTATATATTTTTTGTCTGTGTTATTATGTAATGAAGAAAATAGATCATATTTTCTGCATAAACTTAATATACTGTAATAATTAAACTATCATTTTCTGCATTCTTTGTTTCATGCAACCTTAATTTGAATTATCTGTACATGTGATATGACAAAATCCATGTAAATATGAATTGTTAAAATAAAAAAAGGATTTATTACCCAATCCAAAACACTTTTCCACATTTTTAATAAAAACATAACAAAGAAATGTAAATGCTTCTTTTAATATTCATTATTTCAGCTAAACCAAATATTAGTCAGACTCCAGATATAGTTTTTGATATCTTAGTACTACAGTGGGTGCAGGACTAGTTCATTTATGTAAGTGAGGATAGGAAAATAAACGGTCACATTATATCAAAAAATTCTTAATTAAGTGGACCACCAGTAAAATTGATAAAAATTTGGGACCAAAATTCAGACACTTTGTCGTGACCATGTTTTGCTTAAGTGTTTAATTTGATTAAAGTGTTTAAAAGATCTTTAATTGCTAAAGCGAACATGAAAACCCGAATTTGTTCTGACACAGTTGTCATATTTTATTGCCATATTTTAAACTATAGCGAATAAACTTTGTCTAAATATTTGGTTTGACTGTATGCAGGTTCTACAAATCCATTAATATTTAATGACTTTAATATCAATACTTTTACATTCCAAAACTGCACCTGAATATGACATTTCATCACACAAAAAAAACTCCAGAAGTGGTACTTTATTGGTTATACAAGAATATTACACTTAATTTGATTTACAAATAATTTGTATAAATATTTCTACATTTGCATGAGAACTTCTTCCTTTCATTGCTCTTTCTCTCTCTCACTCTCTCTCTCACACACACACACACACGCACAAAACTTACTGTATCGTAACTGGTAATTAGTAAGCAAAAAGTAAACAATTAAATGCAAGAAAAATCCTCTGTTGCATTAAAACAATGTGTGTTTGGAAGGAAGGAACATCACATAGTGAGTTCATTCAGTCATTTTCATCATTCTCCTCTGGTTCATTGCTGCTCGTGGAGGTGGATTTGACTGAACTCTGTAATCGGTTCTCAGCCATGCGTGTGTAGGGTCGGCCTGGTCGAGGATGGTTCTGATGATGAGGACGTCTTATATTGGGCATGTGGTCCACAGTATGAACACGACTCTCTTGTCTCCTGTCCACTGTTCTCATCTGATTCAGCTTGCAGGAGGCAATAAGAGGCCTGCCTATGTCCAGCTCTTTGCTCACAGTGAGACGTTCTTTAGTTTGTGCGTGGGTGTAGTGCAGTGTCACATTGATTACCAGAGATCCCTAGGAAGTTTGAATAAACTGCAATTATTTAATGTCCTTAAACAGTATTTTTGACTTCTAGATATAGTGCATTATTCTACATCAGTGGTATATAATACAATACAATACAATACAATACAATATTATATTATATGTTTTTTTATTTTTATTTTACAACTTTATAGCCCTTTTTATTTTTAGTAACCAATTTTTTTATCATTTGCACATTACGTGCTTGCCAAAACCCTACTTTTATCTGGGACCAGTTGATAATCGAGTGTTTTAAAGTGTATTTCAGTTCTCAATGATTTGAGAAGACCTATACCGTTATTTTTCATTTCAAAGACAAAAAGTCTTGTACCTGGAGTCTTTGAAGGCAACATAATCTGAGGGTGCAGTCAGGAGTTTCACCGCTGTTCACAAACAGACTGTCCATTTCTTCTGATCTACCAGAACACGAGAAAATGTCCTGCATTTGCTAAAAACACAAATACATCACCACTTAAATTGTAATAAACACACAGGTAAAGTGAATGTCTAACTGTGTATACGCCCAATGACGTATTACACATTTTCACCCCTGGAGGTCAGTAGACACACAGTTTTGTTTCTGCTAAACTTTTTAAACTTGGCATTTGCAGATTTTTTTTTATATTTAATCATTACTGTTTAAAGTATTGTGAAAATATACCACAGTGTATTGTAAAACATTTTTACTAAAATTTAAATACTTTTTTTAAATTATTTGCCCATTTAAAACCAAATAGATTTGAGCTTTTGAGTGCATTGCTTATGTAGAAGTATGTAAGTATACAGCTCTGGAAAAAAATAAGAGACCACTGCAGAAAATTCAGTTTCTTTTGGGTTTTATTCTTAAAACTGTTAATCTCATACAAATCAAAGCAAGTTTGTTTCATTTTTTGTGAACTGCCATATTTGAAATATTTAGTATAGAAGCAACTTGGCACTCACTGAATCCTTGTGACAGTAAAGCTAGGACTGAGCCCTTTTTTTCTTGACTTAAAACCTTTCTTTTCACTGTTTTTGACATGTTTAGTGTTTATTTTTGAAAGACTTCTAGCATTTTTACCATGCAACTGGTCACACTGCAAGAGGAAAGCGTTGATTACAGAAGTGCTTTTTATACATTTCCCGTTAAATACATTTGGATTCAGGTGCTCACCAAATAAGTACCTCAATAAACAGAAAGAAGTATGTTTGTGTAGAAATTTAACTAAGACTGGCACGAAATGCTTGTCATACTCAGAGAGATACTGATTTAGAAGTAAATTGCAGTAGTCTCTTATTTTTTTGTATATATGTACTGTATATGTACTAAAATTACTATACTTCAGTACCAAAAGTACTAAAAAGATAAATAATAGGTAAACAAAAATAAAACAAGAATATAAAGAAACAAAAATCATTTTAAAAATGGCAAAAGAAAAACAAAAAAACACATAAAACTACAAAAAAAATTAAAATAAAATTAAAACTGAAAAAATACTATATTATATAAATAATCCTGAACTACCACTGGTTAGAAGTGGTGATCAAAATACGCTCAAGATTACATCTTAATGAGCAGTGCTTGATACAAAATACAGACCTATTTTGTCTAGAACAGATTTATGAAGAGAGTGAAAATTGTTTTGTTTTATTATTTGCTTTGATGTTCAAAGCCACTGCACTTCCTCCATATTATTCATAAGTTATGGAAAATTTTAAGAAGCACATTCAAGTACAAAACACTATGAAACACCCTCTTTCCTTTTTGGGGGCCCTCCCCTCCCATCCTGACTCTCATATCCCCCTTGTGCATCCGTTTGTATGTGTTTATGAAATCAAAAGAGGACATGAAAAGCTGTGACTTACTGGTTCACTCTCAAGAATCAGAGTGCAATCCTGGGCCTTAGCGCTTGTGTTCCTCACTGTACCAAACACAACCAAGACATTGGAGAACAGGGCAGAAAAACTCAGCTCCACCTTAACACCACAATATGGAAAGTCCAGAGACCTTCGCGCAGGAAGAACTGAGAAAAACAAGCAAACGCATAAATACACAGCAACGTAAAATTATTAAATTCACTTAATGGGGGAAAATAGGAAACACACATACAGATACCATAAAGTATTCGATTCTGAGAAGTATGATATGTATAATTATTATATTAGTTACTGATGTTGCGCAAAAGTAAGATAACTGATGCATTTATCAAAGAACCCTATTAACTACAAAACTTATTATTTGAACTTTATATTGAACTTTGTGGGAGGAAATTAATTTCCTTCTCGAGCAGACGCACGGTTTATGAATGATCCTTCAACCGTACTCTTACCATGAGTCATGTATTATAATCTAACCCACAAATGAAACCAAAACGGAAGTCACAAATTGTGAGATGGTTACGGGTGAGCGCTTTTGACTGCATTCAAATCGGTATCTTCATTACTGATGGTGACTCTAGCATTTTAAAGGGGAAGCATCATGAATCAAAAACACCATGAATTTAAAAACTCCCTTCATTTAAAAAAAAAAAAAAAAGTTCAATGTACTACACAAGAATAGGGTATAATGTCAAAATGATTATTTCTTATGTTAGGGACATTTAAAGAGGTCATTTCAAGTAGTAAAAAATAGGTTTTGGTACATCGGACCTTTAATCACGAAAAATAAATGAAAAGATATTTTAAAATTGAAAACTCTACATCTTGACGTTTACTGTATTCAAATAAATGCAGACTCTGTATAAGAGCATAAGAGGATTTTTCCAAAAACATAAAATGTTTTACCGGTACTTTAAGAGGAAATGAGGTAGGAAAAAATATAGGTGTATGGTAGGGCTGCACGATTTGGGTAAAATGTCACATTGCGATTATTAAGGTCAAAATTTTGATTGTGTTACGATAAACAAGTAGTTTGACTCAACTTGCTTGTTATAAAGGAAAATGCACACACAGATTACTAATAATGCTGAAATTTGTATTTCTCAACTGAGATACAGTACAACAACAAATTAAAACTAAATTGTGCAAAATTAAATAACAGTAACATCTTTACATTACTGATTTAAATTACATTAAATTAACTTTAAAATAAAATTAAAAAGTCAAAAGTACAGATAAATAAAACAAATACCCATTTTTATATTTGTACATGTTGTCCCAAAACATTTTAGCAGGATGTAACATATACTTAGTATATTTCTTTTGGTATCTCTTGTCCAGTGTGCCAATCATTTTCTCAAATCCCTCTTTGCTAAAAGTGCGTTCACACCGGAGGTGACTTGGGCGAATATATCTCGCTATTCGCGTGTAGTTGGACGCTTAATTTCGAGTTTACGCGGGTTTCATACTGCACGCGTGATCAGGGTGTAAGCAGCGATGTATTTCGCCGCCCATGTAATGGATGAGGCGCAGAAGCGCGTAGCAGGTGCAGAGAAATGACATAAATCAAAGCACATGGCACACTGTGTTTGGAAAAGAACGCTGAAAAATATGACAGAAAGATGCTTGTCTATAGCCTACTGCAGTACAAGCTGTGCGCGACAAACGCTGCCAGTGTGAAAGCACTATCGGCTTCTGCTCTGCTTATGCGTGCAGTAAAACCAGCGTGTTTGACGCGTGTTTGCTGTAACGTAATCGCATAGCCTGACATCATGATATGATTAATCGTGCAGCACTAGTATATGGGATACAGTAAATCCATTAATAAAGGGATTTTTATTTGTTTGTTTAGACAGGATGCATTTGAAAAAGGAACCTCTGATGACATAATATGTGTCCCTGGAGCACAAAAGCAGTCATGAGTAGCACAGGGGTCAAAATTAAAGAGTTTTCTTTTATGCAAAAAATCATTAGGATTTTAAGTAATCATTTTGTTCCATAGATATTGTGTGCATTTCCTATATAAATACATGAGAAGAACGTTATTGATTAGTAATATGCATTGCTAAGGACTTATTTGGACAGCGATTTTCTCAATTTTTAGATTTTTTTTGCACCCTAAGATTACAGATTTTCAAATATTGTACAAACCATTAATCAATGCAAAGCTTATTTGTTCAGCTTTCAGATGATGTATAAATCTCAATTTTAAAAAACTGACCCTTATGACTTAAGGGTCCAGGGTTTTGTGGTCCAGGGTCACATGTAAAGTTGGGTAAGGAATATTTAAATACCATTAGCCTGTTTCCAACAAGCATCCCGCCGGCGGAGCTCCATGGTGTGTCCAGATGTTCGTACAGGATCGGTCAAAGCCCGTGGCTCTGTCAGAGTGTGTCTGATCTCTACGACTTGCCTGCCACGCACCAGAGGGTCCTTACCCAGATCTAAAGAGAGAACGAAAAGGTTCATTAAAAACCACAAGAAAATGTTCCTACTACAAAACACTGCTCTGTTGAAACGTGATTAATTGGTGTTCATCATGGTTATCAGATACTAAAACATGACTCAGCAAATTGTCCATATAATTGGGAAGTTAAAACCTTTGAGGAACATGCTTTAAGGTTCCTTCCCTAATTGCAAAAGAAAGTAAAACAGCAATTCACACATTTGAAGTTCTGATGTAAAAAAAAAAAAAAGAAAAACAGACTTGAGACGTGCTGCTTTTTTAGTGCAAAGACAATAAAAAAATTACAGAATTTTACAATTGTAATATAAATTTTATTGCGAAAGCAGTTCAAGTTGGGTCACTTTGTGTAGCAGCACAACAGAACACTGAAAAAAAAAAGTATTTCATTGTGAATCATTTCAGTGTAAATAAATGTTTCCTCTAAATTCAACACATATTTACTTCCAGTACAATTTATTGCTAAATTAAAAATATTTGTTTTAAAACATTACTAGATAGTAGTGAATTACATCAATCAAACGTGACATAAATACATTTATGTAATACGTAATGCTTTAAACTTTCTATTCATCAAAAAATCTAGAAAAAAACATTATATTTCAGTTTTCACACAAACATTATTAAAATAATAAATATTTAAATATCGTTCAACATTGATAACAATAAGAAATGCTTATTGAGCATTAGATTAGCATATTAGAATGATCTTGGGCATCAGGTGACACTAAAGACTGTAGTAATAGATGCTGAAATAAATAAATTTGTTCCAAAACTGCTAGACAGAAATATGGAAGAAATCCACACTAAAATGATTTACAGCATAGTGCTGAGTTGTGAGCTGTGACCTGTGCTTCACCAGTAGCCAGCGTTGAAGCACTGATTTATGATTAAAGACAGTTATTGAAACAGGAAGGAGTATAGTGCTTGTGGGCATGACAAACACCGTGATAATGGCAGTGGGACAGGGTGCAGACTGAGCAACAAGAATACGATACAGGAGGAGGCAGGGTGTAAGTGGGGCACCCTGCAGCCGTCCCTAGGTTAAGCGCTCTCAAGTTTCCCCACCTGAGCACAGCAGCCAGAGAATGAGGTCACATGCTTTGGCAGCTACAATATAAAAAGCTGAGTGCTGTTACCAAAGAGACCAATCAAAACAAACAAATAAGCTCTCTGCAGGGAGAGGGGGGGATTATCTCAACCATTAAAACATAAATCCACGTTCACATCATGCCGTGGAGGGTACGGAAACCAATGTCTGGCACACAGTGGATGTCAACCAGTTGTTGCACTCACAAGTGCTCCAAGTATAAATCCGCTAATGATCAAAAGCTCTGAAAGACACCGTGACCTTGTTCACTACTACTTACTACATGTGTGAGGTATGATGTAATATGACAATATCTTTTTGTTTTGAAATTGCTCAAACATCCTGGTTAGGCTTTGATATTAACCTTTAATATTGACTTTTTCATCAGCTCCCACATTTACTTAAATATTCCCCCTTAATAATCACATTAGGCTGTATTGTAATTCTTGTTTTAGGGCAATGTGAAAATATTCAAAATTTAATAAAGGTATTCAAATTTTAACAACTATTAATATTAGTGTGTGTTAGCTATTTTAGCAAAAAATTGTGGCATTCCTTAAAAAGAAATGTTTGAATTGTTTTTATTTATTTAAAAGGTAAAACAAACTAAAGAATCTTTTTACCAAAGGTTTTATTAAATTAAAATGGTAAAATGTTCATGAGATACACTTTTAGAGCAACTCTGGATCTGAAATTAACATGTTCGTGTCCTCCATTATTAAGACAGTAGACTAAAAGCATGCATCTTTGAGTTTGTATAATAGACTGCACCACGTTTTGCAGTTTATTTTCACAGACATTATTACAAATCCAGTTTGCTTAAGTGGACAGCTCATCTAAACTTCCAAATTCTAGGACATTGAACAGTAAATCCAACAAAGATTTAACAAATTCTTTCCCAAATTTAAGACCTCTGACAATGAGAGTTGATATGAAATTGTAAGGCCATTGTCTATTGTAAATATTGTAGCAGCGTAATGAAGAAAAGCCCACATAGAAGTCACTTTCTATCTATGCGACCCTCTGTCTCCATTTTACAGCGAATCCAACGAGACTCAGTTTCAAAATCTGCATAAGGGAAATCTTTCACATTCATTTCACACAAATTCAGTTTGAAATGACTATTTCGCCCACAAAAAAACGTGACCGCACGACACCTTTAGAAGGAAGCTGTAGGCAGAATGGGTATTGAGGCAGGCAGCTTCTGTTTGGAATAGAAGAGTACTGATAGCAGCACTTACCCTCGGAGACCTGCTCCAAGACATGGGTCACCCTCTCTGACTTTAAGACATGTTTGTTCAGATACTTGGTGAAGATTCCTGTGCTCTTGCCACCATCCTGGACCTCGAAAGCTTCTGCATCTTCACTCCTGTGGGAGCAAACGCCACGATATAACAAAAAGAGCACAATCACTGTTGTTTAAGAAGCTTTGCTGGAGAATTGTCAGTACTTACGTGGCGTATCCATACACAGTGTTTCCCAGAGGAGCCAAAGGCTTAATTTCAGAGGAAGGACCTTTTTGTTTGTACCTGGAGGATATAAAATAGCAAAAACATTGAACAGTGTAGCATTTCCAAAACTAGTTCAAGAATCTGGAATTTTAAATAGACATTTTTTAACAAATAGTTGCACAAGATCATCATGTTCCCGCGGGCCTACCATTTTCTACAGGTATCCAGGAGAATGACGTTGAGCTGGGCTTTTCTCTCCTGCATACTGTGCATCACTCTTTGTACGCACACACAGTTCTCCGTACGGTAGGGCCGTGGAGCGTCAATAGCCACCAGGTAATTTCTGCCGGAGTGTTCGTAGCCATGGCCAGCGTAGTAAAAAACAGCTGAAATTGGGAAAATAAATACTTTGTTAAAATACGTTCAAAGAGGTTTACAGGAAGTGAGACTCAAATCACGGGAAAACTGGTGTCATAACTGTCAAATCTTTCATCACTAACAAATGTCATCATCTACTTGCTCGTGACGTTCAAAATCTGTATCACATTCTTTCTTTCAAAGGAAAAACAAAAGAAGAAGTCATTAAGAATATCTGAACCATAAAGGCATCAAAGTAGAATCATGCACTATATTCCAAAACCAGTGACTGATTCCAGAATCACTTGATCTGGTCGTAAATGTCAGCTGCTTTACAACACAGAGCGACTGTAAGGCTTTGGAATACAGCACATGAGCCATTATAAGATACTTTTACTGTGATTTTGTTTACTTCTTGAAGCTTATTAGCTTGAAATGGCCAAAAATGTACAATTTGTGCTCTAGGTCTCCAAGACATTAAGGTGAACAAACAATGACAGAAGCTTAATTTTGGGGTAAAACACATGAAAACTACACAATGTTTCATATTTTGATGATGCTTTGACTGACTATTGCTAGACATCAGCAATATTTAACCCATACTGACAACAGTACAGAAAAGTCAATGTAAAGACTAACACTTTCCATTTTTCACTTTCTATTGAATAGGCTAAAATGATTTTCATTATGAGGCAGTTTACAATACAAGGGAAATTCCAATGTGGGCTACACAACTAGTATACATTTTTTGGATAGAAGCATTACAAGTTTCTAGAGATAAGCAACAAGCCATCCTACTACCCACACATCACTTATAGGCCAATCAACAGACTGCAGCATCTCAATGTTACTCTGAAAAAGCCCTGTGGTTGAAAGTGCTGTGGTTTTTCGACCCATGACATGCACTGATACTGTATCACCGGAAAACAAAGCCTTTTTTTTCCACTCAGATGGAACTTCCTTTGACTCGTCACTGAGACGCTCCAGTGAGGCCTGTTGAGCAACACTAAAATTATTCTTTTTTTTTTCAGGAGAATTATAAACGGACTGTGTATTGTCCAGCAATGGAAAACAAAATGTCCATCACAACACTTTCCTGCACAAAACATACACTATGAAGACACACTGGATAGCACCAATAGCCACAACTTCAAACTGAAATATCATATCCGGATAATTTCACATGAGCATGTTATTTCACATTGCAGTTTATTTATTTATGCATGTAATTTCTCTTTTTTGCACTAAGGAACCTGAAACTCTCATCTCAAACAAGCCATTGTCAAACTCTACATCCTATGAGAAAATCTATTTTAATTTAAAATAGTCATGTGAAACACCAGACATTTCCTACACACTCCTCCAGCAAACCCACAACACGTGACTCACCATACACTCCACGGTCCAAGAGCTGCAAGAACTTGTCAATGGCAGCCTCCATTTCCTGAAGGGTGAGATCAAGCAGAGAGACCACTCTGAAGCCTAGCTGTTGCAGAAGATTGGCCAGCTCATGAACATCCATGGTGGGGGCCATCAGACCAGGATGGTGATTGTAGTTCAGATTCCCAATCAATAATGCCACTTTGTCGGTTGCTAAGGGAAAGAAGGTTTTCTTTCATTCAATTTGTTAATAAATGTTTTTTTTATTTTTTATATTTAATTTATAATTTTAAAATACACACATATTGACTGCACAAACAGACTTTGTAAAGAAACAAATATTAATAAATGCATTGTTAATTAATAAATAAATTATATATAAAAAT
>JAUMHP010000073.1:8851516-8869636 GCA_032361065.1 Enteromius trimaculatus | reverse complement strand
AAAGTATATATATATATATATAAAAATCACATTAAATTATACATATATAATTTTGTACAAGTTATTTAAAAAAACAAGAAAAATAAATATTTTATACTTATGTCTTCTATAAGGTGTCCTGCATGAGCTTTGAATGCAGCTCAATAGACGACTTGACTTTCTAAGACTTCTTCCACTTTAGCGACTTTCATTTGAAAACTAATATTTCAAGCTTTTTTCACAACTGTGACAATGCTACATAAATGGCAGCGATTGTTTTCTTGGGGAAAAATTCAAGGTGGGAGTACTGTGAAAGACAGGCAGGTACTTAGTCTATTTTTAACCTGCCATAAGCTGAACAAAAGCTATCGTCTGTGACCTACCCATAAGCGTGGGCGTTGGTTGTTGATCTGGAGGTGCTGTGGAACCAGAGGAAAAAAAAAAAAGGATGAAAGTTAAAAGAGAATGAGAAATGTTAGCACGCTACTGGATGCCTATAGCGCGTGTTCTTCCACTAGTTTCACTATGGAAAAAAAAAAACTCTCCAAACGTTAACATTATTTGCGTTCCAAAATGTGACAAGTGAAGAGGGAAGTTCTCACTGAGCTGGTTTCAGTCTAACATTAGTTTTACTCTCATGTATCTAATGCCTGTTTAGACCCAACATACAATTCAGTTCCTGATTGTTCTTAACTCCTACAAATTGTGGAAAGTACCAGTAATTTAAAACTACACTGAGCACAATGAATTCATGGCTCAGCGCTAAAGACTGGATGATTTCCTATACTGATGTTTTCATCAAATTCCTTTCCACCACAAGGCAAGCTGCTAAGATCCGACAGTGTTAATGAGCAGGTCAAATTGAATCATGATGGCAAACAACGTGAGAAAGGATTGTCAAATCTAATGCAAGATTCATTGGTGAGCATGTAATGTAACGCTAAATATGTTTTGAAGAAGAAACAAACTTATCTACATCTTGGAAGGCCCGAGGGTAATTCTTCTTTAACAAATTTTAATTTAAGAGTGAACTATTTCTTTAACTATTTTAAAATAAGTAAAATAAACATTACAAATATTTGTGAATGTTTAAATAAACATTCAAAATGTAACAAATCTGCGGCAGAGATGCTAATAAACAGCAACAATTCCAGAAAAAAAATACAAAAACAATATATTCTTTATGAATGGCCTAAAAGGGAAGCTGTGCACTGCAGGACAATGAATGGCTTGAAAAGCTTGACATAAACAGAAGTTAGCGGTTCTTACCAATCTCAATATCAGCTGCTTCTGACCATCTCTCCTCCAAAATATTTGACACAGCACAGAGGTATGAGCCCACAGTGTCTGCACTGGCATTTGCTATCTAAACAAAGAAGAACATATTTATTTTAGGCAGATTCCAACTTCAGTGTACGCCTGAGCCAGTCATTACAGTCAGAGCAAATTGCTCACGCTTAAAAACAACAACCTGAACATAAAAGTGAATCAATACAGCCAGAACCGAGGCCTTACCCTAAGTATTTCTGTGGTCTGTTTAGGTAGGATGCGACCGTTTCTGTACCACTGGTAGGCAGGCGCAGGTTTGCCTAAAGCTGTGCATTTAAGAGCGAAAGTCTCCCCTGGTTTTACTGTTTGGCTTATCGGGTGGATGACTACATGGGGTTCCCCTTTCCATGTGTGAGAAACACCTAAACACAAAGCAAGCATCATGTTATCTTACAGATACTGTAGTCTTAAAACTAACACACCGAGAAAAAACCTTGCAAAATCAATCACTGATCAGTATGGAATGACATTACGAGATAACAGAAAGTACCTGGTTCATCTAGGATTCTTACTTTAACCCATTCTGTGAACTGATAGTTACAGTACAGGTCGCTCACTCTGCAAATATATTTTCCAGATCTCTGGAGAGAGACGGTAAGCTCAGGCTCTGTCCCGCCGGACACCTGAAAAGATTAAGAATTATGTTATTTCATACATTTGGGTATTTATTCCTTACAGTATTAATATAAACATATAAGAAAACGTCAAAGATTTCAAATATATAACATATAAAGTGTACAAACCTCTGTCTGCTGTTGATCAAACCACTGATAATTCAATGCACCAGTTCCTATTGCTTGAACTCTTAAGGTCACCTCATGGTTTGGTGGTACACACACAGACATCGGCTGCTGCAGAATAACAACTTCTGCACACAAAAAGTAAATAATCGAATAATAATAACTAAACAATAAAGCTATCTAACAATAAAACACAATACAACCCCTTAACAATAAAAAAAACATGTATGAACAATGATGATAAACTCTGCATATAGAAGCAGAAATACGCATAAGGATAGATATATTATACACACCAGTTCTCATGACTGTCTGCGCTACTCTTAAGTGTGTAAGGGCCATGACTGCAAAAATGCTGCACTGTTAAGGTAGTCACTCATTTCAGAATTTTACCACCTGTGTAAAAAGAAAACAGAAGTATGAATAGAGGCATAACATAACAAAAGTGGCATTCAGAACCAAAACAATGATACAGGGGGATAAGTTAAGCAATCCAGAGTTTGGAACAGTTATCACAGAAACTGCCCAATGATTAATTATTAAGAGAAGTCTATCACAATTTCAACAGTGTTTGTACGATCATTTCATGCTAAAGTGGTGTTCAAAGAAAAAAAGTGACAGCAAATTAGAAATGACTTGTACAATACTTTGCAGCGAAATGAGAAGTCTGTTGCATAATTGTAGGTTTGTTTGAATATACCTATTCGTTATGCTTCAATTGTCATTTTTAATTTTTCAGTCTTTAAACTTAAAATCCCATTCTTTACAATGTAACACGATTTCAAGACATTAAAATATCATACTGCATTAGCGGTTATATCAGCTTATGAATTTGACCAATTACAAAGCAGTTTTACAATATGTACACTATTAGGAGATTGGGTAAAGTTGTCACACGTTTTATTAAGTAGGTTCATTATGTATGACAGTACTTTAGGCACGTGGGAATTGGCTAAAAATACTGAACCATTTTGTCTACCAAAAAAATACAGTATTAAAAACCCATGACTTTTTGACCTTTTGTTAAAACATGCACTCATTATTTGCTAAACAGGTAAGGTACTTAATAACTGTATAAACACTCAAAACAACTTGGTCCAAGTTATTTTTATAATTGTGAAAGCACAAGTTTAAACGTTTTTGTCTGAATGTATGTCAGTGTTGTTTACAAAGCAACTACATAAAAAAATGGAAATTTTACTTTGGAGGAAAGAATTTATGAATTAATTCAATAAGGGTTTGAATGTTTGCCTAAAAACCGTATAGTTACTTATGCATTACGCGTCTTAACAACTTCCCTGTGTGTCAACCAGTCCCGGACGATAACAGCATCTAGTTTTTGGCGTCGTTCGCTTGCAGTATACAGTAGATGTCGAGGGGTATTACACTCACCTGTCCTAAAGCTCATTGCTGTGTGGTGTCAATGCCGGCTGATTGCGACTTATATCACACTCCCCGCCTAAAACCCGTCATACAAACAAACACAGAGCGTCAGCTGTAACGGCGTCTGTATATTCAACATGCTGCGGTAGAGTTTGGCTGAAAAATGAATCGTTTCCCGTAATTATGGAGCAATGACAGACTGGCCCTCCCACTACCGCTGTGCTCAGTGTAGACGCGCCCTCGACATCTGCGCACTACTGCAGGTACAGTAGACGGACAAACTTATCTTCGTCAGGTTAATGACAGGCTGACGTCACATTGAAAGCAATCCTGAGCTGGAAAGATTATTGGCAGGTATAAGGGATGTTCATTTCGGTTATCTATCGGAACCGACGCTCGTTCACCGATTATTAACCGACAACATTATTTTAAATTAGAATTGAATTCAATTAGAAAGGATAAGCACCTGTGACCCGCTAAAAATAGTAATATTTGTTGTGGATCTGCGGATTTATTGTACACGCGGAAAAATAACTAACAACAGAAGACGGAAGATTCATATCATACGCCTGCAGCACTTTTGCGACCAGATAAAAACAATATTATGAAGGATAAATAGGCCTATGCGAGAAATATATAGCTATTTTACCTAAATAAATCTATATAACGAAGAAAGTTAGTTCTGTATGAACGTGCAATGGGAATCATTTCCGGTGGAAAACTGAAACTAAAACTTTCAGATGACACGCAGCTAATTTCTCTATCACTATAAGTTACCCAAAACACACATAAAAACACGTAACAACCGGTAGATGTGCGTTTGTGCTGCTGAGCGTCTCTCTTTAGCAGTGTATGACGTGACGGTTGTCCTGTTCCGTTCACACAGCGCGTGTGTTCCGAGAACGAGTCCTGAACATTTACAGGTGAGTTCTGTTACAGAACGCGGTGTGACTCCCTGTATTAGGACTCAAGCCGCCTGCCTACAGGACTGACAACTGCTGCTGTGTGAATGTGGCCAATAAAATAAAATAATATATATATTTAAAATAAAATATAACCCATTTTTATATAACTGTTAGGCTAGTGGCGTATTTTAACAATGCAGCAAACCTAAAAAATTGTTAAAATACTGAAATAAATAAATAAATAAAATGACTTTTTAATCCGTTTAGTTGCATTCATATCGGTCGGTTAAACGGTTAAAATAATATATATCAGTTGACTAGAAATAACATAACCAGTTTATATTCATATTTATTTTTAGTGTTAAAAAAGTTTAAATGTTTTTTGTTTGTCTGTTTGGGGTTTGTTTTTGTTTTTGTTTTTTTTGACTGTATTACAAAAAGACTGTATAATATTCAGTATTTATTTCTCGTCACTTTATCATTCCTTTTTTGCCATAGTGACATACAATACAAATGCCACATACATGGATTACAATGCAATCTTAAATATTATATTAAAAGTTATTATTAATATTTATATTACTAATAATTTAGCACCCATTCAAGTTGATTCTTTCGTAAATTGTGACTTGAGACTGAATGTCTCACCATTTATTTATTTATTTGTCTGTTCATTTCCTGTTTGTTAGGTTCTTTGAATACCCTTTTTGTTTTTGTATTGTCTGTCCACAATTACAAAAACAATTATTATTGTGATGCAATATTAAAAAAAAATTGACCTGCTTTATCCTTTACAGACACACTTACAGTTTTAAAATATCTGCTTTAATTTCCGTCTATATGTGTTCTGAGAACTTTATCATTGCATTTAAAATCATATTCTGTGATCTTAAATCCTACTGAACAATAATATTTCTAGATTAATTTTTAATTGAATGATTTGTTACTTACATGTGACTTGAGTCCGAGTGTTACACTCAAACTTATATCTTAGATATTATTATTTGTAAGCATGTGTTTCATCTCTTGTTTGAATGATGCATGGTATGTTGGTGAGAGTGGTTGCTTGACAGCATGTAATCAGAGCCCTTTTATGATTGGAAAATGATGCAATGACACATGACCGGTGGGAAAGGTTGTTGACTGTTATGGGGAGGGTGTACAGACAGAGTGACATAGAGTGGGCTGTCCTAATTAAACCTGGCCCATGCTTTGAGCTTGTCTGGTGTGCTGTTGTCAAAGGGCCACTTGCATCAGATCACTTTCACCATACCACAAACTACATGCATTTGGCTAAATTTCTACCGCACTGGGCCATTCCTATGCATGTTAAAGCATCTATCCAGTCAGTAAAAGAGAGAATTACAAGATTTAATGAGGCTGGCAGATGAGGAATGATTAAAGCACGAGATAGTTTTTAGTTTAACCTGTGCTTGGAAGTTTTTGCCGTCTTTTTTTTTGGACACTCCTTTCAAGTGGCTTCAGAGCAATGGCTAGTTGTGGAAAATGTGATGTGCTCTCGCGCGCCTATTTGTAGGCCTGCTATAAATAGGGTTCTGCTGGCAACACATGCTCTGCTGTGATTGACAATTCTAGTGCTACTGGGACAGGAGGCTCTAAAGAACAGGCAAAGAAACATACTAATGGTGAGTTCTTTAAGTGTTATGCTGTTTTGTCAATCAATTCAAAGTTCAAACTTTATGTGGGTTGAAATCAAATATAAATGACTGCGTTTGACCAAATTGAAGTTAGCAGACCACAGTTCCTATTTATAACTTCTCTGTTCAAATGGTTTGCTTGTTGAGACTAGCTGCCCTCAAAACAGAATGGTCCCGTATACATTTTTGTTACATAATTAATATTGTAACTTTTAATGTTTGTATTTTTCAGTTTGATTGATTTGTATGTTTTCCTTTTCAGTAATTCTTCATATAGTTACGAAGTGGAACTTTACATTTACACAGAGACCGACTTGACTTTTACTCAGCAGAAACACTGAAAGCCCACTGGTGGGTTTTTTGGACTGTTGAAGTTATTTCTTTTGGACAATGACGTCCAGGAGGCCCATGACCCGCTCTTACTCTGGAAATGGGAGATCGGGAAGCCAAAATGGGGAGGATGTTTCATCGGCAAGTGGAAGGTCAGAGAGCCGCAACTACCTCTCCAACGTTAGGCCTGAAAACAGGTAAAAATCTATCTAATTCGATTAAGGTTGTCTTTCTGTCTTGTTTGATTGTAAAACGCCTGTCTGCTTTTTGTCAGAGTTATCCAAACTGAGGGTTTGGATGTTAATTTTGAGCTTTATGGCTTTTAGGTCTAGAAATGAATTGTGTTTTAATAAATATTTTGGAAATATTTACCTACATTTTACTTAAATTTAACTACATTTTACATATATTACTAATCACTGATATTTATAAAATATAATTGAAAATGTATCTAAATTATATGGAGTATTAATGATCTTAGAACCATGGTCTTAAAGATGATCATTTTTATTAAACGTTAAAAAAAATCCCAAATTCTGATAATTTATTATCTCAAATGAGATACCATCTCAGCACACATCAAATAGCATAAGAGTTTAATGTTTTTTGTTTCAGTTGCTGCTGAAATACTGACGTAACTGTGGTTGTTTTGTGTTTTCTCGACTATGGTTATGCCAAGAGAAACCACAGCTTTCACCCCATTAAGAGCAGCGTTTTCTGTATGATGTATTACAGATGCTCCTGGCTGTGATTAAAACCAGGGTCACGCTAGTCCCTAGTTTAGATGTTTTTGTCTGATGAGTGTCCCTTTGATTTGCCTCTGTTCTAAATAGCTTTTCAACTCACAGGTATTCAAACTACAGGCCGTTGAGGTAATAAAGCTTCCCAAAAGGTCAATCCCAAACTAACTAAACTTCAAATAACAATTTCTATTCCCCAAAATGTCTCTCTGCTTTGGTTTGTACTACAATTTCAGAAATACCAAATCATAGCCAATTGCATTTAATTGCAATGTAATCAATACTGTGACCCACCTAAATAACCACTGTTTACGAAAAAAGGATACTATAAATTATACCAAAACAAACTTTTACACGTTAATATTATAAGGCTAAAATAATCTCCTCTCACCCTGTTAATACCTTGCAGCCTTTCCTCCCAATGACACCAATAATTATGAGTTTACGTTTTAATACTGATATTAATAATACACTTTCATGTCTATGCAAACTGTTGCTTTAGCTTATTAATTTTTTTATTTACATAATAATGTTTGGATTTATTTTTCATAATATATACTAGCTTTCCTGAAACGGGGATTAATGTGTTGACAAATTTGTATTGCCAATTTCTAGGAGTACTTTATGTACTGTCATGGCTCAACTGACTGAAGAGACCCAGCCTTGTTTTGAGACCACCATAAAATCGAAGGCAGTGTCAGAATCATCCAATGTCAAGTTCTCTTGTGTGGTCACAGGTAAGCTGATTTTTCATTATGAAAATAAATGAAAATACTGAATGCAAGTTAATATGATCTTTAAAATTTCAGTATTGTAAAAATACACAATATATAATCATAACTGGTGTGTAAAGTCTGTGTGTATGTTTTAGTTGTTGTTGTTTTTGTTGTTGTTTTCCAAAATATACAATTATTCTAGGTTGAATTAATGTTCATACCATTACTATTTCCACACTGTAAAAAAAAATCTGTAAAATTTACAATAAAAAAACAGTAGCTCTGGTTGGTAGAATTTAAACTAAATTTTAAAAAATGCAATGCAGGGAATTCTAGGAATTTCAGTTTACTGTTTTTCCCTTTAAATTTGACAGGAATTTACCATTTAACCGGGTTTTCCATAGCATTTTCACATTTTTTTACCATTAAAATCACAGTAATTTTTACAGTGCATTTAATAAGAGCAAACTTCCTTCATTTTACTCATATTTTCACCAGGTTACCCGGCTCCTGAGTTGACCTGGTACAAAGATGACATGGAGTTAGATCGATATTGTGGTCTTCCCAAATATGAAATATTTCGCAATGGAAAAATCCACACACTTCACATCTACAAGTATGACCTGACTGCTGACTACGAGCATTTCCTACATTCACATCCAAATCAATGTTTAATTATTTACACAATGACTATTAACTACATTTCTTCGTTTGGCAGCTGTACAGAAGACGATGCAGCCATTTATCAGGCCTCAGCGAGGAACAGTAAAGGTATCGTCTCTTGTTCTGGGGTGCTGGAGGTGGGCACCATGAGCGAGTACCTGATCCACCAAAGGTTCTTTGCCAAACTGAAACAGAAGGCTGAGATCAAGCGGCGTGAGCTGGAAGAGAGTCGACGTCGGGGTAAGGAGAACATCCAAAAGGAACAATTGAATGTGATTAACCAGGAACGCATACTAAGGAAGCGTAGGATTCCTGCTGGGAACGATACCCTGAGCTCTTCTCCCACAATCCAGGATGGAGAGGAGAATGTGAGCTCCCAAGGGACAGATGAAGAGCAGCCTGCAATCATAGATGATAAGTCTGATAATATCACAGTACAGGCTTCCGTAGGAAAAGCAGAGATGAAAACGGAGAACGGTAATGAGAAACTCAACAGTATCTTCGATCCAATGGAGGTGGTCTCCACAAAGCAGTCTGCCAAAGAGAAACCGGGTGAAAAGAAGATACGTATTACCAATGGATTTGATGAGGTGGGTGTTATTAAACCCACTCAGAGCAACAGAAAACAAGAGGATGTTAACGAAGGAATGAGCTTGGCAAAATATTTAGCTGAGTCTGTGCAGTCACAAGCTCCTGAGGAACATCAGAGTTCTGCAAAGTCACAGGAGGTCATGGAGGTCGATGTTAGTCCCGTCCAAGAAAGAGAACGAGCTCTGGAGATGGAAAGGGAAAGATTAAAAGAGAGGAACCCTTCATGGGAAACTGAGCGGGAGAAAGAACGAGACAGATCCAGAGAGAGAGAGCGCGAGAGAATTAGGCAAACAGAACTTGAACAAAAAGCTACATCTGGGCCTTCTACTAAAGCCTCATCACACAAAGAGCCAGAACCTCAACACAAGTCATCCCTAACCTCAGTTTTTCACTCCCTAAAGGACATATTCTTTGGCAAAAGCAAGAAGTCAGAGACAGCAGAAACAACAAAGAGAACTGGTGAAGTTATGACAGAAAAAGAAATTCCACAACACCTTCCTCCCTCACAAACACCTCCTCAAGAGTCTTTGGTCTATAGTGAGGTCTCCGAGCTTGAGGCACCAAAACTGGTCCAGGAATCGTCTCAAAGGTTGGATATGGAAGCAAAAACAAAGCCTTTACCACAAAAACAAGACTTAGTCATCCATAATGATATCATAAACTACAATTCAGCTAAACATATTTCTAAAATTCATGAGAACAAACTTGAGGATGTGTCTACCACCCCTGAAAAAGAGCATGTTGAGAGCATTGGAGCAACACTTAGACTTTCTGTAGGGGAGAATGAGATGCCAAAGGACAAGAGTAGTCCAGAGGAAGTTCTGCAGATTGATCAATCCCTGCTTCTCAAGGTGAGTTCATCACACCTCTCACTTTACAACCTGCCGGTTTTGTCCATCTGTAGAGCAAGCCTTCCTGCACCACAGCGCATGGCAGTTATTTATAGAGAGTACATTTGTGTTACAAGACTTGAGTTTAATTACACCAGTCCATAGCCAAGATGATGACAACAACTATACCCAAGAGAACACAGTAGGCAGCTTTGAGATTATTTGGTCTTTGGCTTCTCATGTTCAAGGATTGAAGGTGTCAGCATTGTTCTTATAGACAATTTTCTTGGCAAAACTGCAACCACAGTGTTTCGATACAGGACACAAATATAGCTGGGTATGAAGTCTGAGAGTAGAGGACTAGCTAAAATTTCTGTTTTGTATTTTTTGTTCTTATTAAATATTTTGATTATAATATTGTACAATATTATAAGCATAACAGTTTAAGAAAACTATTTGTGTGTGTGTGTGTGTACCATGATGATTTTTTGTTTGTTTTTTTTAAATTACAGTATTTGTTCAATGTTGTCTTTACATTTCGTACTGCAATTCAAAAGATTCAAAAGCTTTCTTTAATGTATTTGAAAGACATCTCTCATGCTCACCAATGCTGCATTAACCGCTATAAATAAAAACAGTAAGACTGTAAAACATAATTACAGTATTAAAAATGTTTTTTTATATGTATTATATATCCCTTTCATGGAAAATATGAATTTATTATTCAATCTTCAGAGTGTCATATTTATTAAATCTAAAATATATTTCTTTAAATTCTATAACTTTTCAGCTTCTCACAACACCAATTTTTTTCTGTGCTCTGCTTTTGTCTTATTTACGGCTCTCTCCCAGGACTTTCAATAAGGGCCACTGGCCCTTTAAAAACGTGCAGAGTGAGCATGAGTCAGACTAGCTGAATTTGTAGCTTATCTAGAATAGTTAGAGAATGTGTTTTCATGCGTCAGAAGACCTAAGAACAACAGAATACTTTCAGGAAACATGACAAATTCACTTTCAAGAAATTGTATTTACTAGTATTACACCTGAAATTTTATTTTCCATCCATGGTCATAATCTTGTTGACTTTAAATGAACATCTTTTAATGATAGTGCAGGTCAGGACATGAGGAAGGACAGTTGCAGGACACTAAGACAAGACAAAACCTCTTCACATTTTCCAGATTCTTTGGTTCCCCGTGTCTTAAAATAAACCTGTGTCTAATCTGTGCTGAGGGAAGCCATACCATACAAAGAGAGTTGACTGCTGGCTGCTAAACTTGTATACATTATGTCAGAGAAACCAAAGTCAGCTGATAATTCACCGTTACTGAAAATGTTCCACTTGCATGGAAAACCTTTGTCTCTCTATGTATAATGGATGACAAAGTGCTCAAGTTTTGGTTTTATATTTGATTACAAACATGTTTACTACCGTGCATGCAACTGTAGACAGTAGTTGAGCTTCTTTCTTGGCAAGAATGTGCACATGGCAGAGGCTCTGTTAGCCCTCACATGATTTTTAAAATACCATGGCTGAAGATTAGAGAGAAATGAGGCCGTTAGAAAGGCATTTGGAACCACAGTGATTGCATCATCGCTTAAAACGAGACACGGCTAAATGCTAATAATGAATTCACATTTGTTAACCAACAGGGTGAATGTCACCTTTAATTGATTCACATGTGCTCTACAGTCTCTGACAGGACAAACATGTGATAGCGTTGCACCTGGCATGTAACACATTAAGCTGTTTTATTTCCTATGTAATGTGGAAGTGTAACCACCCTAGCGTCTCGTGGGAAGTTAATGTTAGTTGTTGTGGTGTGTCAGTTAGAGGAACCCTGCACATTCATCTGAACTCTGCGTGCTAAATCACAACAGAGGAACTTCTGTTTAAAGAAAGCTCTCGTAGGAATGGTCTAGAAATGTGACGAGATACTTCTGTCACTACTGAAATGCCACTCCATTTTCAGTTCAATTAGATGTTTCAATAATCTTAACACCGTAAATGGATTATGTTGTAATATGTAATTAAACAATATAATATGGCTATTAAAGTGAAGTAAAGGTGACGCCTCACTTTTATATATATATATATATTTAAAAGTTGCAATGAAATGTAAAATATTTTGAAAACATTGTAAACAATTGACATCACTATCACCCACTATTCCCACAATGAAACAAAGATTTGTGGCAAAATCACAATTTTTTCAGAAACTGCAATGTTATCCTTTTTTTTTTTTTTTAATTAAAAGCATTGGTATAAGGTGTATTCTGATCCTTAACTTAAACTTAAGCATTTAACTAATGTGGTTTTGTGGTGTTAGTTATATCATATGTCACTGGTTATACAGGGGTGTTTTCAAGCTGACCTGACAGCTCATAAATATTTTGTTGTTTTCCTTCTACATACATGGAACGTTGCACAAGATTGGTAGTACAAATTTGTTTATAGTTTCAAATATAACAGCTTAAAAACAAAGAAACCAAATGGTACATGCTTATTCCATAAATACAACATTTTATATTAAAAACACATGCCATACAAAATGTCAATGATCAAAATTTTCAAAGGACAATCTAAGCTTTTATTAAAGCTTCTGCCTCAGTGGATTGATTTTATGATCTTAGGTGCAAATCAATCTGAGCATAAAAGTGATAAATTATTATTTTTTATTACTATAACATACATAATATCCTAGTTTATAAACATTAAGATCCAGTGCATGCCAAGAGACTTATTTAAAACTGTACAATCTATGCAGTGAATTCAGTGTTGTGAAGCCACAAGTTACCTATTTAACAAGCAACTGTTTATGTCTTAAGGTTACAGGTGACCATATTAAACCCAGTGACACTGATGTTTCTGGCTCTGTGGGCTTGGCCAATTCTTCATCAGAAACGGAAAGGCTGGAATTTACCTATCCCGCGGATGAGGTCATGCGAGGTGCTGAGGAAATGCATATTTTGAAGGAACAGGGGGGCTCAGCTGCCCCCCTGACAGACCTTACCATGGCAGACCTGGAAAGCACGCAGTGTTGTGAGAGCCAGCCAGAGTCTCAGCTTTCACAGCTTGCCGACTTTGTCCCTACCGAAGTGCACACTGAGTCCCAGTCAGCAGAGCTGAGGGTAGAAGAGAGCAAAGAGCCAAGGGAGAAAGTAATTCCTCATTTGGAGGAGGAAAGTGTTATAAAAACGCTAGAGGGAGGTTCCCTGGCAGGGAATAATAAAGAAGAGATGAATGGTGCAATAGAAGGGAAATCTTACACTGCAGGGAAAAATGAGTCGGTGAGTGACTTTGTCATAAAAGAGTCAGTCCTTCCTGTAGTTGTAGTGAATGAAAGAGAA
Source organism: Enteromius trimaculatus (assembly GCA_032361065.1). Classification (NCBI taxonomy): domain Eukaryota; kingdom Metazoa; phylum Chordata; class Actinopteri; order Cypriniformes; family Cyprinidae; genus Enteromius; species Enteromius trimaculatus. The sequence goes on along the minus strand of JAUMHP010000073.1, from coordinate 8,856,421 downwards.
TATGAAATGAATGATCAGAATTCATTGTCACCAGCATTGGGGCTAAATCAAGAAGAGGATTCCGTCACTCTTGTGTCTGAGAGTGCAATGGAAATTGATATGAAACCAGGTGAAACATTCACAGAGAATAAGGAAGTTGCAGCTGACTCCGCTACAGTGAATGATTTTAATATGGAGAATAATAAATGCATTCCAGGTCAGGGTAGGAGTGCTGAAGAAAAGGGAAAAGATAGTGATGGAGAAAAAACTGAGGAACGCACAGGGAAAAAAGACAATGTTAATGCCGAAACACGAAACGATGATTCTAGTCAACCAAAGAAAGATGACGTTAAGAGAAACAATAGTGTTGTTCCAGAGACAGAAGCGTCTGTTGTAATTCCAGAGATGGAGATTCCCAAAAGTCCAAGACAAGGTGAGACTGAGGTTACAGAAACTCAACCGAAGCCACACAAAGTAGATAAACCAAAACTACTTACAAAAGCACAAGCAGAGAGACGTTTGAACGAGAAGGAACAATCAGCAGTCCAACCAATTATAATACTCCCTGATACAAGAGAAACTGTCATCAAGAACGTGGCGAAAAAGAGATCTGCACCACTCATCCCTGAAATTAAGGTCACACTGCCAGAAAGAGTCAAACGTGAAGAACCTGTTATTGCACCTAGAAGTGAAATTCTGAAATTAGAGCCTGAGAGAGTTATGCAACCTTTAACACAAGAGGTGGCACAGATATTTCGAGAAAAAGAAAGACAAATGGATGATGCCACTAGGGCACCGAGTCAATCAACCACCAACAGTGCCTTAGGTATTCCAGATCTTTTGGGTGTGGCAAGGAACACTCAGTCATCACCTTCCGGGGAGAGAAAACAGGAAATTAAACCACAAAATCTAGAAGCAAGAGTGAGAGGTGGAGACGAACAAGGAAGTATCAACACTGGGCGAGGCAGGGTAGATGACAGTAGTATCCCTATAATCAACATAGCATGTGCTGATGACAACACAACCACTCTTGAACAAGAGCCAACTCACAGCCACCACTCACTTCCTGGCATAGTAATCTCACCAGATGTTCCTCAAGATATTCCTCCCATTTCTGTCACAAATGCAGAAAGGCACGGCGATAACAAAAGAGATGACCCTAAAACTTCAGTTACTATGATAAAAACCGAAAGCAATCAATATGGTCCACTTGCTGCTTCGGAAAAACCGAAAGAGCAGCTTATGTCCCAGCTGAGTCCTGATATGTCAACGAAAACTCTACCTACTATGACAAACCAAGACCCAGATAAGGTTCCCCAGCTGAAAGACACAAAAGTAGAATCCGAATCCGACAGGCTTCAAAAAGACAAACCTTCCATAGAGAAACTTAGCCTAACAACCCCTGTGGGGCCTACACTCCCTCCACTAAGTCCTGCCAGCTTGCGAAGGCTAATGGCAAAGAACAACCCAAACTTAGAGAATCAGGGGTCTGTCTCGGGTGCGTCAGTGGATGGAAGTGAGAAGAAAGGGGAAGAGAGCGGAGGAAGTACACCCACATCCACTCTGTCCTGTGAAAGTAGCCCAAAGATGAAGCGTCGAGACAGTCTCACCCTAATACCCTCGGCCACCCCAGAGGAGCTGGCTTCTGGTGCTCGCCGCAAAATCTACCTTGCCAAAACCAAGTCTGAGGATGAGGGATCTGACACGCAGGGTAAGCGGGATAGTCCATATATGTCGCCCAGTCAGGCTCGCAGGGCGGCTTTCCTGCAACTTCAAAGTGGGCAGCAAACACCACCCACAGAAAGACGCTCGCCATTGATGGCCCGGCGCAAAGCCACACTAGAGGTGCCGAAACCTAAAGAGGAGATGGCAGAGGTGACAGAAAGCAAACCAGCAGAAAGCAAACCAGCAGAAAAGGAGAAGCTGGATCCCTTTAAAGGTGACACATTTATTTTTTTACTGGCTGACTGTTGTTAATAGCAATTTTTCCAGGAGAAAACTTTCATATATAACAAAAAGATTGTCAAACCTGCACAATAAATAATGAACATTTCTGTTAACTGGCTAATATTTATTGACTGAAACTGATCACATCAAAACAGAGAATATGCCAGAGGTGACAGGTTCGGATCCAAGACAAGCCCAGAATTTTGGAGACCAAGTTTAACGCCAATATATAAAGCCATTAAAATATATAACGTATTGGTTATACTCCTACTTTCTAAACAAGTGTTCTAATTTTGCACTGTTCAGACATTATCATGTTGACACCTAGTCATAGGGGGATGTCTGATATGGGGGGGAGAGTAAACACTACATATCTTTACCTTGTTGCCTCTGTCAAGCTACCCCTGATCCTCTTTCCATTCAGCTCCTCAGGTTATTCGCAAGATTAGGGGAGAGCCCTTCTCAGATGCCTCGGGCCACTTGAAGCTGTGGTGCCAGTTTTTTAACATTCTTAGTGACTCCATAATAAAGTGGTACAGAGACGAAGAGGAAATTTTAGAGATGGAAAGACGGTAAATTCCCCTGCGATATATCAACACAGCCAAAACACACACACACAAAATGAATTAAGTTTAAAACAACAGGGTAAAATGACAGTAAGATTTTAGGTTTAAAAAAAAAGTGCACTGATGCAGTCTTACAGCTGTTTTTCTACATATTTCAACAAGTGCTTGAAGTGTTGGCGTTTGGCACAGACTTCGCTATGACAGTATGCATAGTTTACTGCTTATTATACCCTAAGAGGCGTTTAATGCTGTAAACCTAAAATGTTATTAGTAATATCAACTGCTTTGTGGACTTGTCATTCACTTATTTGTACTTGACCATGAACACCACAGCTGTTACTGGTGAGGCTCTAGTCAAAGAGTATGTAACCCAACGCTGCTAAATTGCACCATCAGGGGATATTAAAATCTAAATTTGTTTCTCACAGTGCTGTCTCAGCACAATGACGCCGTACTTGCACGCATACACCCTGAAATGCGTCATCTGTTCATGTGTTTGTAACACACTGCCCTCAAGTGGCTGTAAGTTTCCACTAATAAAGTGTTGTAAAAACGTGTACAGTATTTATATATGTTTATGTAGCCTACGTGTATGTATATAAGACTTATAACCTCTTCAGTTTTTTATGCTTGGTTCATTTACTATGCTTTTATCCTATACTTTACTCTAGTGCTTTAAAAAAGTGTATAAGGATATCAGTGTATTTTGTATAATTGTTAAGTGCCTTTGATGACACTTAATGTACATTTCTTCCTCTCTCTCAGTGCTGGGGATGAGAGTCCAGTGGCTCTGGCAATAGTCCAGGCTTCCAGCAGAGACTGTGGAGTTTATGGCTGCTCAATCAAGAATGAATATGGAACTGACATCACAGATTACTTACTCAGCACAGACAGTAATTTATAACATATTGGTCTATTAATAAACAGAAAGCTTCTAATGTATTGTTTATGATGATTACTGTGACATTGTTTCTTTTTTTTTTTGGCAGTCCTGTCAGACTTTTTCTTGAGGGAAGATTTAGAAGGTAAGGCTTATAGAGGAAATAATTGCAAATTATATTCTAGGATTTTTTTATGTTTACCTACATAGAATGTTCTGTGCTGTATTTATATTATCTTAGTTGGAGAAGAGATTGAGATGACACCAATGATGTTCACCAAAGGCCTGGCAGACTCAGGTTATTGGGGAGATAAATTCTTTGGTCGCATCATGACAACAGAGGTTCAGATTGGAGAGGGATGCGTACACAAGGCCTGCAGGGCAAAGGTCATCTATGGTTTGGACCCTGTTTTTGAGTCGGGCAGCACATGCATCACTAAAGTAAGAAATCCAATTGCATATGGAGCCAAGGAGGAGGGCAACCTGGCCGAGAGAAACCTGGAGATCACCAAACAGGTCAGAGTCTCAGTGGATCACAGTTTATAATGAAATACAATTTACACTGACACAAAAACTATAAAAAGGAAACATTATATTGCCAAGCTTCAAAAAGAAACATAAAGAAGTATTATGAATGAGGTCAAGGCGGTCAAGTTTTAAGCTTATTTGTATTTGTTACATGATCAGTATTATTTCAGTTGTGAATAATATTTGAAACATTCTTTTTTTTTTTAAGTCTTGTATAATTGTATGGAAAAATCTCTTTTATTACCACTGTGATTTTAAGTTTAGATATTTGTTAAATAAGTTTTTTTCTTCTTATCCTCAGGACTGTAAAATTCAAAATACTGTTCGGGAGTACTGCAAAATATTTGCAGCTGAGGCCAGAGTGATCGAAAACTTTGGATTCTCGTTAGAGTAGGTCTATGAAGTAATCCTTACCGAAAGGCACTTCTATCAAATGCATGGGGCTACAAATAAGAGTTATGTCAAAATGACCTAATTTTAATCGTCTTTGTTTCACTGAATAAATTCAGAGTCATCCCCCTTCACCTGATGTATCGACCTGCCAATACAATTCCATATGCTACAGTAGAGACTGATCTGAATGGTGTGTATGTGAAATACTGTCTGATGGACAGCACAGGAAGACTGATCGCCAGAACCACTTCAGAGGAGGAGCAGAAGTGTTGTACTTTCCAGCACTGGATCCATCAATGGACCAATGGAAACATCCTGGTTACCCGGTTAGAAGGTAAAGAGATAATTACTACACATATATTGTACATACATTAAATGAACATCAATATCCCCCAGAATGCAATGCGTCGCTTTATGTCAATTCAAGTCTTATGTTCTTGGCATTGCATACAAACTTTAAGCACAAATATTTTCTTTTTCATCAATTTATACTTTTGGGGGGCTCTATAAAAATTTTAATTTAATTTCTAAAATATTACCAAATACTGAAATTATTTACTGTTTAGGATTGGGAATGAAGAACCTTTTAAAAAGCAAGCTAAATAAATAAAA
>JAUMHP010000073.1:8816352-8848179 GCA_032361065.1 Enteromius trimaculatus | reverse complement strand
TTTAAGCGTTTTGAATTACGGGGACACTGAAAATGTCCTCATAAAACACCTACATATTGTAATACCTATGTCATACGAATGTCATTATACAAATTTGTGTCCTCATAAACCACATAAACCCGTCCACACACACACACACTATAATTTGCTGTTATACGCCATATAATTCCATATTAAAAGCCAGAAACCAAGCTTTTTTTTGCACAGGCCTATCTAAAGGGTTAATGGTGTCACCTGGTAAACAACTGTAAAAATTACACATTTTACCTCTTCCCAACAGGGAAAACCTGTAACAATCAGGAATGCATGATTATATGTCATGGATATGCAATAAAAGGCAAAAACAGCCATGAACAGTTTTGATCAGGACTGAAGTTGATTAACATATTTATGCAAAAAAAAAAAAAAAAAAAATTGTCTGATACATTTTTACAGCAGTTTAATGTAGTGTATGTTTTCATCCTGAACATAACGAAAGGGTAGTACATTTTCTCACAGTGAATTGAGTTTTTGAAAAATTTCAAAACATTTTCCCAAAATGTATCAAAATAAGACTTCAATGGAAATCATTCCATTTGCTGAAACAGAGAAAGTTGTGGCCAAATTAAGACTCCAAATCACCCCGTAGTGGATGAAAACATCTCCAACAGTATGTAAGGGTTAAAAGTGAAATAAAATTCTCTTTTTCATCTCCAGACTGTCCATGGTGGAGTTTTCAGAGACGAAGCAGAAAAAAGCCCCAAAAAGATGAAGACATCAACTATTTCTGATAAAACATCACAAAACCTCCAAGCAAGATTGACAAAACCTGTTAACGAGGCCTGCATGAAGGGAAGAGAGAGTTCTGCTGCACAGAAGTCCAGTGCTGAAGCTAGTATGAAGAAAGCTGGTTGGACCTGTGGAGAATGCCTCCTGTGGGTCCCCGACAGAGATGCTTACGTCAATCACATGAAGACCAGCCATGGCAAGGTGAGATGCTTTGCAGTGCATGTAGGATTTTGAATATGTAATCCAAAATCTTCCCATTTGATCGTGCCTGTGTTTAACAGTTGGTAAAAAAGCATCCGTGCCGACTATGTGAAACATCCTTCAATTCACCCTTGGGTCTTAAACGACACCTTCGCAGTGACCATGATGGGAGAAAGAAAGTTTACACGTGCTGGTAAAATCACTTTTGATATTTTAAGATGTTAAATCAGATGTTCTTAAGAGTACAGCTTAGTGTTGTTTCTTTAAAACTCCTGAAGGTACTGCACAACCGAGAGGGTGTCTTTCGGCAAACACTCAATGCTAAAGAACCACATCAGCTTAATGCACGGAATCAAGAACCCTGATTTCAGCCAGATGGCAAAGCTAGCATCTCAAGAAGTGGTCAAACCCAAATGCGAGGTAATCACAAATGCTTATTTATTTTGTAGAAACATACATACATAAGTACAGCATATGCAGCTGCATTTTTCTCTTATAGAAAAGGAAAAGAAGAGCAGAGGGGGCTCATGGAGCAGCAGGACATGGGGGAACATCATGCAGTGTCCCTGGCAAGAGGCTGAAGCGACCTTATCGCTGCGCCAAATGTGGCTTTACCTGTGAAGACCAGGCCCAGTTTCAGGAGCACATACCTCAACACAGAACCGACAGCGACGCACCCCAGTGCCAACACTGCGGCCTATGTTTCACCTCTCAGTTAGCACTCAGCAGACACCTCATTATTGTACATAAGGTCAAAGAAGCGGATGAGCGTGGGGACTTTATCGATGAGAAAATGGGGAAAGGACAAGAACACTTGACGTACTTCAGCGATGAAACCCCAGCTCTTTCTGCAAAAAAGACTGGCCTGTCCACAGAGGAGGAGCAAAGCAAACTCCACAGTGAGCTCACAGACACACAGGCTTCAGAAACAAGAGGATTTGAGGAAGAAAAGGCCTGAACAGAAGAAACGACTTCAAATGGAAAGCTGCTAATCAACTTAACTGCAAGCGAATGGTTGCTGAATATGCAGCTGATAAATGTGGTACTGCAAACATGTTGCCTTACAGTAAAATCCTATATCTCGTGTCATTTATCACATATATGAAATAACGTTTAAAACAGACACTCATTCAGAGTTTTATTGCATTGTTCGGATTAACTGTTAAATTCATGCAATTAATTGTCACTTTTTACAGCTTACTTGTCCATCCTATGTATGTGGATAATCATAATTTATTTTTGTGTTATTGCAAAAGCATCATGTCAGCGTGTTACAATGTTTCGCTACAGAGCAAATGTATGTTTTTGTTCATGTACCACGTCAAACCTGTCTTGGGTACATTACAACGCAGGAAATGTTATGTATGTTACTTAATGTAGCCATAAGTGAGACAGTCATGTAATATTTCGGCTGTTTTCAGGGTCACCAAAAATGCTGAAGAATTTAGTACCTTTGATGGTCAATCTTTGGTGGTGCTTATGCTGTGCTGGTCTTGAAGGAAGGGCATGTCTGATGTTTATTTTATATTTATTAGGTAGCGTGCTTGTAACACAAAGCTAAACATCTGTAACTATTGCTACTACGGAGATTACGTTATTCTAAAAGGTATTCACTTAAACCCAGGTATCTGCACTCAGAGAAAATATATTTTCATATTCATTCCATGTAGATTACTAGTTTCAATTACATTTATATTCAATGAGCCATTCTTACAATCAATTTAGCACTTTTGTAAATGCTTGTATGGGGGAAAAATATTTACATATTAAAGACATGAGAGATAGTTCTGTGCTATCAGGTTTGATGTTTTGGGGGGCCTTTAAAATGTAAAATACAAAGATTACTATTGTTTTTCTCATTATTCAACCGATGATGTTTCAGATTAAAACTTAATGTCTGATACGTTTAATTCTGCAATGAGGCGATTTCCTCGGTACATACCTTAAAGTCTTGGCTACAAAGGGCTGCTATTGCCTAGGAAAGACACGGTTCATTTAACATACACTGACTGACCCTCAGAAACAACATGCCTCACTAGCAGGGGAAGTTTTATTGCGTTCATTTGTTTACCTAACGGCTATTACAAGAAAATACGTAATATTGCATTTTTCGGTTTTGAACATGATTACCAAAATGATTACATTTCAAGAGCCATCTACTCCATCCATACACGCAGCTCTTACCAATTTTAAAAAGAAACAACGACCTATCACCTTTCATTGGGTTATTCTTCCTCTTCTTACCGGAAGTCGGGAAACCAGAAGAGTCGCCGCGTATCCGCTAACTTCAGCAGTGGCGGCGAAGCGTTTGCAACGAAATCTCAATTTTGCAATTATTTTAATTGACTTTTGTCGTACATATTTAATACACAGACACAATGTTATCATTAGACTTCCTCGACGATGTCCGGCGAATGAATAAGCGGCAGGTGTGTATTTATTTAGCCTGTTAGCTCGGCGCTTCCTCTGCTTACTACACGTCAGCTTGAATGGCCGTGGCTTTAACGTTTTATACAAATTAGTGCTCTATTCTCTTTTTTGCGAGTTGTAGAGATAAAATATGCTTTAAACGATTATATATATTTTTGTGAAGTGGGTGTGAAAAGGGGCTTTTTGACAACAGCTGCTGCTCTGTTATTCAGTGCTATTATTTATATATTACAGTACAGTTTCACTTTAAGCAGTTGCACTAACGTTACTGGAGATATTCAATCTCATCGTAAGCTTTACTACCAACACATACCTCAGCTAGAAAATGTTATCAAACTAGGAGCCAAAGAAAAAGCCATCTGATGTTTTTATCTCGTGTTTTTCAGCTTTACTATCAGGTGCTGAATTTTGGGATGATTGTATCTTCTGCTTTGATGATCTGGAAAGGCTTGATGGTTGTAACTGGGAGTGAAAGCCCAATTGTGGTTGTTCTCAGGTAATATGGTCCTATGTTTTCAGCACGCTTATCTTTTACAGGATGCTGTGTTCCTATTGTTATATTGAATTGTTAAAAAAAAAATTGGTGGTTTCCAGGACCGTTGTAGTGCGCTTTATATTTATTTACAGGACTAGTAAAACTAATTAACTGTAATTAATTTAATCTGAGTGTGAAGTGAGCTTATCCAGTAATCACAAAACAAAACAAAAAGTTAATGCAAATGTAGGAAAACCCTGATGTTGTGTTATGGATTGGCTCACTGTAAGAAAAAAGTACTGCTTGCTTTTAGGACGTATTTGTTAAATTTATGGATATTTCCTTAAAATAAAATGCATTATAATGCCATGAGTAATTCAAAATACAGGTAAAACACCTTTGAATAATTTCATCATTTTAATGTTGGGCCCTATTTTTTGCTTAAAATGTGTGAGTAACTTGATTTTGATTTAGAAATTAATCGATTGAATATGAGAATTGGTTTTTTGTTAGGAAGGCAAAGTTTTTTTTTACATAGTATATATTATGTACACATGTTATATACACACACATAAAAATAATACATGCATATATATTGCAGTAAGCGCACATGTATAAACAAAATCTTTAATTTTGGATGTGATTAATCATGATTGTTGTCCAGATTTAATTATTAGTGGTGGTGTTATTGTAGTGGAAGCATGGAGCCTGCGTTTCACAGAGGAGACCTTCTCTTTCTCACAAATCGTGTTGAAGATCCTATCAGAGTGGGAGAGATTGTTGTGTTCAGGATCGAGGGTAGAGAAATTCCCATTGTACACAGAGTCCTAAAAATTCATGAAAAGTAAGTACAGAATGCTTACAAGATCACAATGCACATGTTTTCATGAGTGTTCATGCAATACTTTTTCACCCTAGCTTGGGCTGAAAATACCAATTTGTAAGAAACATTGTTGATAGTGGGTCAGACCGAGCATTTCTAGCAAATCACCAGTAAGGGGCATGTCCAATCATGATAATGGAGTTACTTGTGCTGCAAAGCATGTTTGGTGAATTTTTTGGGGGGCGGGGGGAGGAGCTATTAAGATTGTCAGGGTTGTAGCAGGATGTATTTGTGTTAAGTTGTCTTTTTTTTTTTCTTTTTTTTTTTCTAATCATACTGTCTGTCTTTGTTCCTTCCAATAACATTGATCCCTACTGATTTCAGAGAAAACGGCGATATCAAGTTCTTGACGAAAGGTGACAATAATTCTGTGGATGACAGAGGCCTTTACAAACAGGGACAGCACTGGTTGGAGAAGAAAGATGTGGTAGGAAGAGCAAGAGGGTAAGAATCCCAAGTCACCTTTAAGCAAACAAATCTTATGTAGTGTGCTTTTATTTAGTATTATGAGCCATGAACCAAACCAAGCTGCTGCGCGTTGAAGCGCAACATTACCGACTAGCAAAAAACATGCTATAGTGAGCGTTGCAAATAATGCATTTGTTTTTAAAAGTATTTTTATATTCACCATACTTTAAAAGTATTTATTTGTTATTTAAAAAATATGTATTTATATTACACACACACACACACACACACACAAGCAAGACCAAATATTTTTTTTTTTATTAACAATCTCATGGCTCATGACAGTTTTGCCTTTGAAGATGTTGTTATGTTGAAGATGGTGTTAGTTTCTCTATGGAATACATTTTACTTCCAGAAGCCAACTGGTGCACTCAAATGTTTTATTACATGTCATGCGTTGCTTTGCACATCACTGTATTTCTGAGCACGCTTCCTCTATCACAGGTTTGTGCCTTACATTGGAATTGTCACAATTTTGATGAATGACTACCCCAAATTTAAGGTATGTTATGTATAATGTTTAAAAGAGGAGTTCTTCTTACACTGGACTTGTTCTAACTCCTGTTCTTTGTTCCCTGACAGTATGCTGTACTCTGTTTGCTCGGGCTGTTTGTTTTGGTACACAGAGAATGAAGAATTTGAAGAGTAACTCCCTCAGTGGAACACGCGTCCCTCTTGTGACCAGTTTTTATGGTGTTTTTTTTTTTTGTGAACATCCTGCACTTGCTCTTAGAGACAAAGGTCAAATTATCATTTTTCTCGGTTTAATGACAGTGCATACACAACTACTGGAAGAATTTGTATTTGTTCATTTTCCATGTCATACCAAATTCGGTTTTTATTTCGTCTGACTTTACAGCCGTACTTGCACCATATGTCAAGATTTAACTTTCTTAAAGGCTAAATTTTGTATCGAATAAAAATGTTGAGCCAAATTTAAAAGTGTGTTGCTTTATAAATTAATTCATTGTTTTTTTTTTAATTCTCTTAATTGGTGTAAAATGTTTATATTATATTACGAGTCACACTGGTGTAAAAGAAATTACAGAATGGCATGTTGATTTACATTAATCAGCTGAAGTAGCATTTTATCGTAAACAAAGATTTCAAGGAAAGCTTTGTTGTACTTGCAACTTTGAAAAATACTTCACAATTTTACAGCGTATATAGTCTTCATATTGCAGCCAGATGTATATCATAAATGTATCCGATATTAAAGATGCATGATGTTTTTCCAACAAGTATGCTTAGAAAATGTGCAGCTCATTCAAGCGTTATGTGCATCTTTACATTCATTTTACTCTGATTAATATAAACTAGACATAAAAAGAAAAACCATAGTTCCTCAGAAATATCCTGTCTTTATTACATAGTCATGCATGCGATTCATAACTATAGAAATGTAAGCCTTATGAAAGCGCAACGCCTCAAAACGTTTTTCCATGATCAATTCAATTAAATTGCATGCGCACAGGCAACGCACGTCACAAAGTGTTTCCCATCCTCATTCAACCAGACTAAGCGTTTGCTGTCGTTATGTGAGTTCAGTGACTAAAACTGTGACCTCAGAGGCGTTTGGCATCCCACCCCACTCGGGTCGTATAAAATCCGCCGCATGAAGAACGAAGAGAGGTCTGAACGGAGGAATCCACCCACAGTCACTTCAGAAGATGGCTGTGAGTTCTGAAGACGGACACTGCAAATACAGACTATTTGCTTTCATTATGCTTTTTAACATATCGTTAAGCACCGCGGTCAGTCTCGATTTAACGGAGCTGCGAAATAAAGTTTCCAAAATAAAAGTGCATCCGCGCGGGAATCTCTGGGCGACAGGTATGCTTTCATTTAACCTTGTGTTTAGTGCTTATGTAAATTAGAGCATAACCACTAAAACCGTTTCTCTTCTTGCAGGTCATTTCATGGGCAAGAAGAGCATTTCAAACAGCCAGTTCCAGGACTCTCCATCCTCCTTAAAGCCTCCCAGGAATACTTTGGGAGGTTCAGGGAGCTCGGAGGGTTTGAGGGAGCTGATCACTCAGGAGGTGCTCAAAGTTGCTCTTCAGGCTCAGCTTGAAGATCCGAAGAGGACGCGAGATGTTTATGATCAGGTGATTAGCGCTATTTGCAGAATGTATGTAGTTAAAACAGTGCTTTGATGCTTTGTGATTATACATTTTCTTCATTCGTCTTTTCAGGATACGGACCTCATGGTAAAGCTTTTGAAAACCTACATTGAGAAAAGGAACCTATGACAATGCTGCTGATATAATTGAAATAAAATGTTATTTTGACAACCCTATACATAGTTGTGTAGAAAAATTGTGCGTCTTTATGAGTGTCTGCTTTTAATGGCTTATCAGACAACTAAATATTTATTGATTGTTGAACTGTAACCGTGGCAGGATGTCTGAGTGGATGGATTGGATGAATGAATGCGTTGAGTAAGTTGTAATAATAATAAAACAAATATATATTTTTAAAAAGCATGTGAAACTGCAGATCAGTCTTATATTTTGCTCTATTAAATTGCCATTTGCACCTGTTTATTTATATTTCTTTCAAATGAGCAACTATGACTGAGCAGACGTGTCATAGAAACATGAACAACACTGAAAGATCATATGCTAATTATGGTAAAAAGCTCCCACTGGGATCAGCTTATCCTTTCTTTGGGTTTGCATTAAGATTTCCCTGATTCATGCAGGGCTTTGGAGGATTTGTTAATTGAGGTAAGGAGTTTTCTTTTTTGAAGCTTTAAAATTGTTAATAAATAATGTGAGATTGGTTATTGACGCTTTTTAGTAAAATATAGAGCACCATTCAAATGTCTTTATACGGTGTGAACAAAATGATTATTACAATATTATTATTTTTTACTATTATTTCCAATTATAAGTAAAAAATAATGTATCATTTCTATAAGCTGAAGTATTACAATTACTGAAATTAGACTTTTTTTTTTAATTAAAAAAGGTAATATTATTCTTATGAAATTAACATGGACATAAATTAAAAGCATTCAGCTTACTATTGAAGCTGCCCTTGAAAGCAAATGAAAAAAAAAACGATTTATAATAAACTATTTAAAATCATAAATAATGTGCAGTTGTAAGTTTTAATTGATAACAGCTGTGATAAAATGAGTGTGTGTAATGTATGTGTATGTGCACATTTATGGATTCTGAGTTCATGCAGTATAAATAAGACAGCATATACTTGTATAAGCAAACTGCAACTTGAAAAATTATTTTAATAGACTGTAAATGTACTATTTAAATAAATGACAGGGCTATTCATTTAAATATCTCTAAAAATTCAACTCAGAAATATGTTCCTTTCTGCCGATGTATATAAAACAGTCTTTTGCAAATCTCAGCCTTTTACATTACAGAGACAACCAACATGTGATAACATAGTAACAGACCATGTTTACCCATCCCTGTTAAATGATTTACCCACCTTTGGAAACTCAAACCACTCAAAACAGTTTAATTACTAAGTCAAGTGTTATGGGAACTGCGTTGAAACTCCCACCCTACCTGCAACATTTTACCTTCTGACCACTGACCTGTAGAGGGCAGCAGTGAAACTGACCATACAGCGTACTACATGAGCGCGAAGAAGAAAATCTCACACGCAGCTTAGAAGAAAAGCATGAATTTCCACCCCTCGCCAAGACCAGAGTGTTAAAATGCCTCTAGTAGTAGTGTGTGGTTACCCGTGCAGTGGTAAAACCCGACGAGCACATGAATTGAAAGATTATATTACGCAAAATACAGAAAGAAAGGTTCATATTGTCGGCGATGAAGATCAAGGAATTGACAAGAACTGTGTATATGCAGGTGAGAAGCTGCTGGAAGTCCACGATTACACATATATATATATATATATATAAGTGTGTGTCAGGACAATAATGAAGCCAAGGGACTGTTTTACTTAGAAACACGTCCCTAGTTTAAAGAGTATTACACGAGCGCCATAACTGTTCGGACTGAAAAACCAAGCTCTTAAACCTTTATAAGCTGGTCTGTCAAACTTTTACATTTAACCACAGATTCACAGAAAGAGAAGAATCTGAGAGGAGCACTGAGAGCTGAAGTGGAGAGGTGATCATTTATCTTAATAATATCTCTGCTGTCATTTAAAAATGTGAAAGAGTCAAGCATAAGAATGACAATTTTCAAGATGATAAAAATTCAGTACCAAAATCTTATAATTGTATGTATTAATGTTGTTTAAAAAACATATTTATGAATTCCTGCATTTGTCCCGCACAAATTGTCCCTTTTTATTGATTTGAACTGATTTTGCACTAAAAAGCACCAGCTCTGTAATAAAGCAAGGAAGTATGTCTAAATCTTATTTACATTTTTAACATGATGCATGTGCAAATATACATCTTGCTCTGAAGTTGGATAGAAACGTGCTGGTACATGTCCTGCTGGGTTTCATTTTTTACCAATGATTATACCGGTTACATAAAAGTGTATAATTATTTGAATAATACTTTTGCATAATTATAATTGTATGCTAATTGTAATTATGCACTTGCATTTAAGCAGTGAGCTACTTTTGATTGAAATAATCTCTCTCTTTGTATATAGGAAAGTCAGTAAAGACGACATTGTGATTCTTGATGCCTTGAATTATATTAAAGGTAAATCAATGTTTGCTCTGTTAAAATGATCTTTTGCGTTATATGTTTAGTTTTATTTGACCTTTAGTACAGGAGTATATATATTCTTAAATTGCTATATGGACAAACAGACTGCAGCATTATAATAACATAGTTTGGTCTAACAGCTGGGGTTGCATGTGGCTCTTTAGATTTCAGTCTGGCATTAGATTGAGGACTAATATTGTTTAATTTCTAGGCTACAGATATGAGCTGTTCTGTCTTATTAAACACACACAGACGCCTCATTGCTTGGTATGTGAACTCCTAAAAATCATCTCGAACACTTTTCAAGCTATTTTTGTATGTACTACCTAACTCTGTAACACCTGCAGGTTTACTGTTTGACGTCAAATGACGTGAGCTCAGAATGGAATAAAGGCAGAGAGGCTGATTCTCAGTACACACAGGAAATGTAAGCATTTCTTTCTTTTGTTTCATTGTTGTTATATAGGAATTGTTCAGCCAAACGTAACAAGTTACTGAAAATATATTTACTCTCATATAGATGATTTTTTCTTCATCTGAACAGATTTGGAGAAACTCGGCATTGCATCACTTGCTCACCGACGGATCATTTGCAGTGAATGGGTGCCGTCAGTAAAAAAGTCTGATAAATCATGGTTTGATTATAAAGAAGCATTTTGATGGTGGATTTGTTTCCACAAACATAAAGCATTTTGCTTTACAAGACATTAATTGATCGATTCGTGATGATTATTTGTGGATTATTGTGACATTTTATCAGCTGTTTGGACTCTCGTTCTGGCGGCATCCATTCACTGCAGAGGATCAGTTATGAGCAAGTGATGTAATGCTAAGTAGTGTTGGGTCGATAGACGATGCTGATGTCCGATAGGCATCGCGATGCTCCGCGGTTTTTAAAAAGATCTTAAAAAGATTTCACTGCCTTTTTTTTCACTGCCTTTTTTAATAGTACATGCAGCCTCGTTGAACATTAGAGACAACATTTAAACATCTTACTCGCCCCTAAACTTTTAAATGGAACTGTATTCTCATAACATTATAAAATTATGATACTAAATATATAATCTAAACTGAATAACTTGTTCTCTTTTTTAAAAAAACAGTCTGGATGCTCTAATACAGCGTTTTGAAGCGCCTGATTCAAGGAATAGATGGGATAGTCCACTCTTTACTGTTCAGAAAGAGGACTCGCTTCCATTTGAAGCCATCTGCGATGCGCTCCTTAAACGAAAAGCACCACCTCCTAATCAGTCCACGCTGAGCGTAAGAGTACTAGTAATGCATTATGCATGAGTATATAGCAGTGTTATGTACTTTTTATTGCCCTTGAGTTAATATTAGAACCTTTTTCTTTTCCTTTTTACAGCAACCGCTCTCATCCACAAACTTTCTATACGAGTTGGACAAAGTCACCCAAGATGTCCTAATGGTACGATTTCCATCACTTTTAGGTGTTCTGTTATAAAAATAGAAAAACTTTCTGTTTTGTTGCCTACAGGTGAGTGTTTATAGTTTGCATTTGCATAGCAAAACCATCAGTATCAATAGCGTGTGTCTTCATATGGGTTGTTTTATGTCTCAGGCTGTTCTTGAGTCACAGAAGACCAGCATCCCCGGAGATCTCATTTCCATTCCTGGAGCCACGGAAAAGATATCCTTTATTCTAGCACGTTTAGCTTTAGCTTTGAATTTCTTTTTCTTTTTTCGTTTGGGGGGGACATGTAAAACTGTCGTCTCGCTTTGCTGAGCAACCACCGGCTGTGACAACACAGAAATGTCCTGCCATACGCACACAAAGCATTAGAAACGCTTACAACATGTAACCACGATCAAGTTTGGAATTTTAATAAGCTTAACTGCAACTTCCTGTCGTAAAATTGATCCGTTTAATGTTAATGGAAGATGTGTTGAAGTAATAAACGGGTCCGGTTGGACCTATACGAATGTAATGAATCCACAAACATCAAAGAATATCATTTCTTTCTGATGCAGTTGCAGTGTCCTGGCCATCTGTAAATGCTTTTATACACGTACCAAGATAAACCGGTGCAGGTGGCTCTTTGAAATGATGCGTGAGTCAAATGGTTAATTATTAGAGATACTTACAACTAGGTTTCCAGCATATGCTACCATTCAAGTTTAATAAGGGGTTATAGTAAGATTTTAGTTTTTTAACACATTCTATTATGCTCAGCAAGTTTACATTTAACTGATTGGAAATACAATGCAATACTATTTCATTTCAATATAAATATGCAATTTTGTTCTGTTATGTAGTATCTACACATTAACATTTTGAAAGGCCCAGAATTTAGTTCATTATTCGCTTTTCATCAACTCATGAACCAGGGTTGCCAGGTTTTTATAGCAAAACCCGCCCAATTGCTACTCAAAACTAGCTTAATCGCTTTTCAGTCGGCATTCCCAGTAAAAATCGTGTTCCAGTGGGGTAAAATACTAGTTTTTTTGGCAGGGTTCCCTTGAAAAAAGTTGCGTTGCAGGGACATAGTATCAAGATACTGGGATCGCTTTAACCTACGAACATAAAAGCATCTTGTGCAAAGAGTGTTGAAGTAGCCTAATTCTGTGGAAAATTATGGCAATACTGTCAAGAACTTAAGTTTGAGAAACCCTGGTGTAAATTATTAATACATTTCTTGTTGATAACCTTTACTTTAAATGCTAAATACAGTGTACTTCACCTTAGTTTCTTATGATGTTATGTCAGGATGTAGGATCAGCAGATCTAAGACCTTGTAATCCTACAATAAGCTGATTTGGCGCTCTATTATCAGTTGAAAGCAGTTGTGTAGATTCATATTTTTGTGGTATTTTTTTTTAACAACAAATTGTTTTTTCAGGATTCTTGGGTTGTTATATTTTTATATATATATATATATATATATTATAATTATTATTATTTATTTTACTTTTTTTTGGTAACATTGTAAATCTATTTACAAAAAAATATTTTATTTTAATGTAAGCATTACTTACCTTAACTTCTTCAATACATTGAACTCACAAGAAGTCTTAACATGGTGGAGTTGAGGAAACTCAGACGTCAGTTCATCAGTTACACCAAGATGCATCCGACAGAGAACATCGGACAGATTGCCAATATGTTTGTGCAGTATCTCAATAAGAGTGTGCACTAACAGGTGTTGTTTTTTCATTCTTAAGGTCATATTTATTGTTTTCATGTTTCAAGCATTTTTAATGTTTTGAGTGCAATAAAATTTAAGCTCTTTTAATGTTATTTCTATTTTTTTTCTTTGATGTGTGCCTTGACATCATTATTTACATCAACTAGAGCAGTGATAAAATAGTAGGAATACTTATCACCAACCCAAAGAAAAAAGTCCAACACAGGTCATTATTCAGAGGAACATATTTTATTATGTTCTCTTGTCTCTTGATTTTCCTCGCTCACAGTAAACATGCTGGGAAGTGTTCAGCTGTAGTCTGTGCTTGTCTTCAGTGCTTCACAGACCTTGAAACGAGCGTGAGGTTTGATCAAGTCATCATTGCATACATACAGATGTTTTCACGCTTCAGATGTGGAAGGGCTGATGAAATCAACCATAAAACTCATTGAGACGCTGACAATTAGTGTTCTTCATGCAAGTCTTTTGTTTACGCCTCTGGGCAAATGTAAATGTTTGGAGAGCCATATTGACTCTTCCGATAGTGAATCAGGCCAGCTGTTTATTTGCTAAATTATAATCTAATATAATTTGAAGAACACTTGCACTCCAATAACTTCTGTCATGACCTCTCAGACTTGTTTGCGTGGCGAATATAGTTACATCTTTTTTCAGGCTTTTTTAATGTTTTTCTATTTATGTGGTCCACAGTCTATTCTTGGCACTGTAAGTCCACATTTAACACGTATCACATTAATATATGGTTAATTATTGGTTGAAAAACATCACTTCTTAAAGCTGTATGGTAGAATTTGATGCATTCTCAGCTGTGTTATATGAACATCTTAAAGTAGTTAAAAACTTAGTAGTTGCAAAAAAAACATTTAATTCAACAAAGGATCCTAAAAAAACTATATCACTTTCCTAAAAAATATTGTTTCTATTTTGCATGTTTTTTTAACATCTCACGAACTTTTACGTATACTTTACATATTTAGGTTTTCTTTACTGTTTTTCTGTAGAGATCTGGCAGCGCATTAATCCATATAACACATACGCATTATTATTAACAGAGATTTGCAAGGAAATACTTTCAAAGATCATATCCGTTGAGGAATATTTGACCTTTTAATCTGTTTTAAACTCTTGGTAGTGATTTGGAGGAAAGCACTAGCTTTGTCTTTAAACCTCCCCAGCTCAGTAATCCGGTTAGTTAGCAGATATTATGTCATTGTCAACGACTGTAATCTGTAAAATATCAGATCATAGGCTGTAATTAATGCGAAGACAAGGGCTGTTATGTGCTACCACCTTCTGGCTGCTGCTAATTAAAAAAAAACAAAACATTGTATGGATCAAAATGATAGATTTTTCTTTTATGCCACAAATCATTAGGAAATTAAGTAAAGATTGTGTTCTATGAAGATATTCATATTTGTGCATTTCCTACCATAAATATATCAAAACTTCATTTGCACAACTTAAAATGTTTCTCAATATTTTTATTTACATTTTTTTTTGTTTTGTTTTTTTTGCAACCTTAGATTCCAGATTTTTCAAATACGTATATATCGGCCAGACATTATCCAGTCATAACCGCACATCAATGGAAAGCTTATTTATTTAGCTTTCAGATTATGTATAAATCTCAATTTGAAAAATTGAGACTGTATGTGCTTAAAATGTATTTTTAATCCAGTTTCCTAATATATTACAAATATGTTTGGCTGAGAAATGTCACTTATTTCTGCAAATGTGAATATGTGGCTTAGATACCATACAGGGCAACAGATTGTTTTATGATTGATTAAAAACTGGACTGCA
Source organism: Enteromius trimaculatus (assembly GCA_032361065.1). NCBI lineage: Eukaryota > Metazoa > Chordata > Actinopteri > Cypriniformes > Cyprinidae > Enteromius > Enteromius trimaculatus. The sequence continues at coordinate 8,833,321 of JAUMHP010000073.1, read as the reverse complement.
TTTAATATTCCGAAAATATGGTATAATAGCACAATAAAATATAGAAAAAATGTTCTTTATTAATTTCTACCATATATAATGCCAACAAAAATACAAGAATAGAAAAATACAAGATTTGTACAAGAATTTAAATGCTTTGTATTTACACACATGTATGGTTTAAAACCGAAGAATCCGTCTACTTCTCTTTATCAGTTTTCTTGGTGGGTTTCACTGTTACGGCAGTGCCAAAGAGTCTGTCCCAGTGACTGAAGAAGGGTGCAAAATTACTGCTGGGTTTCTGGTGATGTATGTCATGGGCCATCGCTCCTCCAAGAAGCCCAAAAGGAACAAGGTGGCCAGGCGAATAAGGCAGGTCGTAGCCGATATGGTCTTCCACAGACATCCAAATGCTGAAAACAGACAGAGTCCATATGGTCAGAGGGTGACACCTGAGCAGGATGGGATTGATGTGGCTCCAGTAGCCCATGGTCATCAACTCCACAGCGCTGAGGTGCTGGGTGGACCAGGAGAACGGCGAGATGTAATCGTGATGGATGGCGTGGACCCATCTGTACAGGTGAGGGTTTTTGTGGTGCACCAAGTGCCAGAAGAAGTACTGGGTGTCAAAGATGAGCAAAAGACCCAACGCCCCAGAGATCAGTTCCCATATTGTTGGAGCAACTGCTGGAAGTGGAGGCGCAGGCATCACCACATTGGTTATCAACACAGCCGGAAGAATAAACACTAGATGATTGTACACCGCCGTTCCCAGAGTCCTCAGCATCATGCAGATGGTGGGACGCCGCTGCTTTTGAATCTTGTACTCAAAAAGAGGAGCTCTCTCTCCCAGGACATCCAGGATAGCGAAGGGGACGCTGAAAGTGAAGTAGCAGGAGAAGGCAAGCAGCACTGGGAAGAATGGAGACGAGATCAAGGTGTAGTGCTGGAACAACAGGTAGTCCCATAGGGGCTGAAGGAGAAAGTCTGAAGCCTTGGAGGTCGGGAGCCGAAGAGCAACTTCTGTGATGTTCCACATCCTGCTGCTAGATTGAGCAAATGCAAGTGAATGCTGATGGGAATACCCCAGCCCTATTTATACTGCTGAGCCAGCCTTGAACGTCCTATCAAGGCACGTTCTCTTCGGTGAAACAAGATCGCTAGTAAACAAATGTTATGCTGGATTACTTCCTTCAAATCCTGGCACAATAGAAAGGCTTTTCCAAAAACCCTAGTCTCTCAGTCTCTTTAGAGTCTGGGTTATTGAATGGATCATTTATCTACATTTTTCTGAATCTACAGCCAGATATATTAAAAACTTAACTTTACTTAGAAGTTTAAATGTAATATTACATAAAACCTATTAAGGACCTTCTACCCTGAAGACAACAAAATAATAACAGTGTCTGCCAATTCTCCTGCTTTGGTATTACCAGTTAATCAAAAAATAACCAAAAAACACATTTAGTTTTAAATAATAGATCAAATGTAACTTGTGCTATTACCAATAACATTCCAAGGACCCTCTACTATCCATAACAATTTGTTAATGTTAAAAGAACTGGGCCATTATATAAATTCAGTGATTTTGTCTTGTGGACTATATGTAAACATCTTTTATGTTAAACAGCTTCTTCAGGGCAGTACTAAACGTAGTATAAAAAAGTATAAATCGAAGCTTGAATATAGCTTGCGCTATTACAAATAACCTAATAGTGAGCTTTTATTGTCAGAAGACTTAAATAAAAACAATTAACAACAATTATCTTGTTATTACATAATTTACTACATAGCACAAGTTGCTGATACTTCAGCTAAAGAAATTGCTCGCTCAACATTTGCAGTAAATAGTCTAGTTCAGCTTCCTCGGAAACCCTCCACCTCCCCCAGCTCCACCCATCTAGATCTGCTACGAAATCAATGCATGCCTTTCATACGAGAGTAATTGTCTTACATTTTCGAAGCCGCATCGGTTTTTGTAGCAGATATAGTCCATCAAGACCAACATCCATCAAGATAAACATTTTGCAGATTCAGGGGTGTGTAAACTTATGACCATAACTGAATGTAGTGTTTAATTAGATATTTTGCATACCTCGTTCCATATTAATAATAACAACAACAAAACAATTTCTGTACATAATTTTATTTGAATTGCCATCATAGAAAATGCGCAGAAATATTTCATTCCATATTTTGCTTATTGCATTACTGCATTATGGATATATCCATGATTTGGTTGCATTTTGAAAAAAAAAAAAAAAATTATAAAAGAGAGAGATGTTCAGTGACTATAATAATAAAATCTCACATCATAATGATTGTAACCTTTAGTAAAGTTCTGAAGTCTAAATGACTCTTGCCTTGCATCATTTCTGGTATTTTGTAAGCAATCTAAAACCAAAGATGTAATGAATTTATGCACATACAATATGCTTTTACTACTAGCAAACAAAAAGATAGGAGATCTACAAAAATTCTGAACAGTTTAGATGTAATGCTGGATATATATCTCTCAAATGTATTTTATTTCAAATTCATTGTACACTGCAACAAAAACATTTTGTCAAATCATTTGAAAAGAAAATGTAACAAATGTGATTTGATGACTTTTACGTGATTAGATACCTGGCCTTGTAATATATGATTGGTTGAGAATAAGATCCTCTTGTATCTTTAATTACTTTTTTCTTTACTCTTTTTGTTAGGCACCGTTTTATTTGTACTGGTGTATTTCTGACGGTCGTTCCTGTATAGAAAATAAAAAGATAATCAGGCAATATCCAATTAATTTATAAAAAAAAAAAAATACATAGGCTGTCAACAAATGTCAGTGTGCATAAAATATTTATCAAACTTGAAGCACGCATGGCAACAGGTACATGTTATACTACACTATAATTCACTGCCAGAGGGTTTATCACACATACCTGCTCATCTTAATCTTGTTTCTACAGCCCTGACCACCTTCCCAGTGGCTTGTGAAGGATCCTCTCGTCATCATACCTCCACAACTAATGCAAGGTTTACCATTGTTGTATGGCTAGAAGAAAAAACAAATTGTAAGTATATTAGAAACCAGTGTTTCTCAACTGGTGAGTCGAGACCCAAAATGTGTGTTCAGATAAATTTGTGGAAAATCATAAAATCTTCAAAATATTTGAAACCAAAAATTCCAATCTGAACACATTTAGAATTTAGAATATGTTTCATATTCTATTTTAGTTAAACAGGAAAATGATTTAATTCCAAATCTTTTAGATTGTGTGTGCTTTAAGAAAAGTACATTTCTTTGGAAAATCTAAACACTGAAGCATGACCAGACAAAACCCATGTCAGACTCATTCCTGTTCTGGGAACTAATGTCTTGCGGTCTTATTTGTCTTGGCAAAATTTGGGTCAAAACCTTTTTCCAGGATTGTAATATTTCCAAAAACCACAGGTTTAAACAGGAAAACCTGTCTAATTTGTCTCTAATTTCAATGCAATATCTAGGTTAAGGGGGTTTGAGGTGAAAATAATCCTCATCCAGTCAGCCAGACGGCTTTCTCCTGCTGACCTGCTCTTTGGCACAAAAACCGCAGATCATTCTGTTGGCCAGCTCCATCGGATGGTCCTGATCTTCATCATGGCATGCGTCGCATGGGTAAGCCCGACCACAGCATGGAAATCTAGCAGAAGACACGGTTAATACAAGACAGCTGCCCTAAAAATGAGTCAAGGGCACTTTATAGGTCCCACAAGAGGACATAGCAGTACAAAAAGCTTTCAAAATAAACCTCTTACAGACCCAGAAATCTTTCCTGGAAGTTACCTTAGCCAGCGATGACTCTGTTTGAAATGCCTGCAGGCTCCTTTATCGGGTAGAGGTTTCCCTTGCTGAACTGCAGGGTCTCTGTAGCGCCGAGGGTATTGGGCAGCTGCACCTGTAAATTTAGTAAGTAACAATAATATAACATTTATATACTGCTTTTCACACTAAATGCACTTTGCAGAGAGGGTCAGGAATCTCCTTCACCTCAAGGCACCAGAACAAGTGTGGAGAGATACCTCAGGACTTTTAATAAACACAAAGAGACAGAACTAATCTAGACATGACCCACACAGATTTTTGCTAACCATACTAATATTTAATAATAGCAGCAGCCATTGTTGTACCAGGGGGTCTCCCGTCCTCATCTGACCAGACTTAAACTTGCTAAGCTTCAGTGGGAAACCTGGTGCTGGCGGTAAATAATCCCTCACAGCGAGATTAACCCTAGGACATCAGTTCACGAGAAACAAGAACCGGACAGAATCAGTGAGGATATAGGACAGGGGGTCAGACCTGTCTGATTTCTGGGCTCTGGCTGAATGAACTGGAAACGTGTCGCCTCCACAAAAATGCTGAGTTTTGTATGACAATGTTGGCAGTTTTGTTCCCAGTTTTGCCCATAATTCAGATTCTAGAGAAGAAGTAAGAGAAGAATTGACAATATTATCACATGCTTTTCCATTCTCACAATCCTCCAAATAGAATATATCATTTATCTCATGTTGTCAAATTGTAGGGCTGACTAATGTGTTAAAATGTCCCTATTATGAACATTTCATAGCCCATAACAGGGACACTTTAAATATTATATCTATAAATTTATGATGTCATCTCCAGTAAATCGTCATCAGACCTGAATTGTGTCCTCCTTGTTGCAGTTAAGGCAACCCACACTGAACACAGAGTCCTTTAGTACCAGATCAACAGGTGCGACTGCGTTAAGGTCCAGGAAGCCCAAAACATCACTGTAGTGGTGCAGCATACTGGGTCTGAAGGCAGCCCTGATCCCGGCTTGACATTTCTCACACTGAGCAGTACAGGCCAGACGCCCGGACAGGGTCAGGTCAGAATCAACTTTACACCTACAAGGAGGAGCGCATGGTTACTTTGCACTCCTGCCTGAGGACATTTTATGATAAATCAGTCCTCTACAGAAATAAGAGGCTATGAGTGTGGTATAATTGACATCAAGCTTGGGTGACCTCATCATGTTTCATATATTATGCTATGTATTTAGCAATATATTTTGGTGACATGAAAATGTATGTTAATACCAGGTTTAGAAAATACCATTCTAATTAACCATCTTTGATAAATAATCATAATGAAATGTTTGAGTTTTACTTTAGTAAATTCACCTGTTGCACTTCAGGGACACGGAGATCTGTTTAGCTGCCACGGTAGCTGTTTGTTCTCCCAGTTTCAGACCCAGCAGTTTGACTTCAGTGCCTCTCCGTCGCTCTCTTGTTTTTATGTTCTCCACCTTCTGGCTGCCTTCTTCTCCATCACTACCGAAAGCAGTCTCATCCTCTTCCTCTTCATTCTCTACACCAGCTTCATCCTGCTCTTCTTCCTCTCCTGAAGCCACAGTTAGTGACACTATACGCTCAGGAGTGTCCGATTTCTTGGATGTGTTCTTAAAAACGGTGACCTTGATTTGCTCATAGTGCACGAACTCTATTCCAGCCTTCTTTAGGTCAACATCTTTCTTCAACTGAGAAAAGTATTTAAGAGTTACTGATACTTGACTGACCATCTGATGCATTACGCAAATCTGATATGACAAGCGGTAATCTGACTGTTTCGGCTGTTTAATATTCTCACCTGCCTGGCTCCATCGGTGAAGAGTTTCTCCATACTGCGGTCCAGCCAGCGCAAATACGGCCTGAAGAGCAGCTCGACTCTTCCCATCAGCTGATTGGTGGCATGTTTAGCCTTCAGCCATTCTTCTGAGGCCTTCTGCACATGTCTGCATTAACGGAAGATAAAATGAGTTCCTGATTTGAAATGACACATTTTGCATGTGTATAATCTGCTACAGCTCCTCTCACCTCCCCATGACTGGTGGTAAGTTCTGGTCTTCAGGGATATCCACAGTGAAAACCTATGATACGTTAGCTCTCATTAGCAAAAATGTAGCATATGTTTAAAAAAATTCTGAAACATTTGAAACGTACACACCTCTTGAGGGTAACGTTCAGGAAAGCTGACCATGATGTCCACTTCATTAAGATCAAATGGCTGCAGAACAGAGAAAAAAAAAACCCTTTAGTTCTTAGTCAAAACTCTTCATTAGATGTGCTTTGCATTAAATTGTATCTGCACATATAACTTACTACAAGTCATTTGTTTGTGATCCATACATTCATGTATATTAGTAACATGCTTGCAATTGCTGATTATGGAAATGCACGAGCAGCTCAAAACAAAATAATAACTGACATCATCAGCTTTATTAGTAAATTTAGTATATAACAACATAATTGTATCCAGCATATCAGTTTAACAATTAAGTATGATCCATTTGATCATTTAAAATATGACTATTTAAGACAGCTGTTTTTAAACTGGTTATAACCGGTCTTTGTTTATGTATTCTAATGTAATCGCGCTGGGTGATTTTAACATTCATATTGACAAAGAAAGTGATGCAAGTACAACAGAAGCAACAAAATCAAATTCCGGTTTATCAACAATACTTGTCCTCCTTAACCTAAGTGCAGTCTTTGATGCCCTCTTACATAAAATACCCCTGGAAAGGTTAGTTTCTATAGCGACCACTGACACCCCCTGTCCTGGATGCACTCTTTTCAATCTACAGTTACCACAGTTGTCCCTCAGGGTTCTGTTTTGGGCCCACTGCTATTCATCATCTATTTACTCCCTCTTGGCAATATTTTCAGGAAATATTGTATCAATTTTTACTGCTATGTAGATGACACACAGCTCTTTTCCTCCACCTTCCTTCCTTCCTTCCTTCGTTCAACTTAAATTAAAGACTGGTTTTTAGCTAACACAGTCTTACTCTGACTAAATCTAATTTCTTTTCTGTGGATATTAATCATAATGTAATTTGTCCTTCTTAGACGGTTAGGTGTCTCGGTGTCTTTTTAAGGTCATGTTAATTACTATGTGTACTGCGTATACTGGAAGAATCCTGTGTAATATAATATTATTTATCTCCATCCCTCTCTCACTTCGAATACTACTGCCTTTCTTATTTATGCATTGGTTACCTCAGATATTAATTACTGTAATGCTTTCCTTCTTTATGAACCCAGAACTTGGCAGGTTGTGTTCTGTTTTGCAGTCATCACTGAAATCTTAGACAATAATAACTACAAGTCCATTCAGACTTGCGTAATATTAAGTACATTTGAATGAGTTAAGTAATCAAGCATTATACAAAAGTAATCCATTCTTGATTTTTCATTCAGTTTTGTTCAATCAGCTGTATGCTCCTGCTATGACGGATTAGAAAACTAATTCTAGCAAGAACTCTATCTGGCCTATGGTTGGTCTTTGGTTGCTACTTTGTAATCAATCCACTCTGTGGTCTATACCAGGGGTGTCCAATCCTGGAGTTCCACTGTCTCGTGTTTCGTTCCAACCATCTCTAACACATATGCCTGAAGGTTTCTAGCAAGTCTGAAGGTTTGAGATCAACTCTGCAAAACTGTGGTGCTCCAGGAACAGGTTTGGACACCCCCGGTTCATACAATAAATGTTTACCCAGTCAGGATCTGTGGCTTGAACCGTGACTCTGTAGTAGGTCAGCTGCCCATCTTCTCTCTCCTGCACGATGAGTTTGTCTTTCGGAAATCTCTTGGTGAGTTGAGCGATCTCAGTGGCTCTCAGCTGCTTGCAGACCTCATCAGTGAGATCAGCTAGTTTAACCTGCTCTTGACTTTTAGCAGGTCGTGTGGCCGGAGCAGAAGGCCTGAAGCTGTGCCTCTCCTTCGGGCAGTGAGGCTGGTCCTCCACGGGTGGAAACTGCTGCGGATGCAGGAAGCGACACCGGTCCTCCATTGCACAAAACCCAGACAAGAAGTAGCGGCAGGGTCGTCTGGCTCTCTCTTGCTTCATAGGAGCGGTTCTGTGGCTCACCTTTATACCAGACTGTCCGTTTTCACTCCTCTGTTGATGGGGGTCTGATTGGTGACCATTCAGATTTCCTTCTTTTGTACCATTCTCTTCATCGTTCTGTGCACTCGCAGCATTTTGATGAAGAAAGCGGCACCTTTTCCCATAATAGCATAGCCTGCCCTGAGAATAGAAGCGACACAGTTGCTGCGCCTGACCGTACCTCGGTGAAGTGTCCTTAACGCTAATCTCAGTATTCTGGCTTGAGTTGTCATTTTCAATGTCAGCTGACACAGACGAAGAGGCTGGTTCATCCTCAGGACCCAGCGACTGTAAAACATGTAAACATGAAAACGTCTGCTATATGACAACATACTCATGTGAACAACATGCATTTTCAATGTTTGATGCAGTGTTTTTTTTTTTAACAGCAATAATAGGTCACCCAAAAATGTCTTTTGTGTTTAAATCCTAACTGTGAATACATTAATGAGGCCCTTGAATCTTAAAACCATGTTTTTTGCCACTATTTTTTTTTTTTTTGTAATTGTTTAACAGTAAAACACTAGTGTATTTGTGTATGGAGCCACTTGTATAATAATCTGCTTAAAATATAAAAACATCATCTTAAATCCCGATTTACATGATTAGTGTTACACTGTAACTTAAAATACACAGGTTTCCCTGTAAAAATGCTATTACACAACATCTGACCGTGAACACTGAACACACTAACTAGCATTTACTACTACTGAGCAAAAGTCCATCTTTTAGTTTGTTTCAGTAAGCCTTTACAATACAGGGTTTCTATATTTTTAAACTCTTTAAAGGTGCATCACATTGGGTTGATTTGTTCATGACTATTTTCCAATGACATTAAGATCAATTAACCCTTAAAATGGTTTTGACTAATGAAATATCCTGATGATATTCCATCTGGTGTATATAAAGGTGGCATATAAAGATACATATTAAGAAAAAAAAATATATATATATATATATATATATATGTGTGTGTGTGTGTGTGTGTGTGATCTGAAATTTCCTTATAAAATCTGCATTTTTTCAGGCTTTTGCCATTCTTTCACTTTAATTGCATTGAAAAGGAACTATACACTACATATAAATTACTCAACCTAAACACACTAGCCTGATAAAAATGCTAGTAATACAGTTGGAGGCTGTTGCATCTGAACTCTTCATATATAGATTATAGATTAAATACGTGTAGATTAAATCAAATAGATTTTACGTTTATGAATTTACCCCGTTTTGAACAGCAGGTGCCGCCAGCCTCTTATTCTTCGAGCTGATTTCGAAACAGTGACTCATTTTGCATTGCAACTGATTCAGTTGATTCAGAATTTCAAAAAGCCTAATTCAATTTCTTTCATCGCTCATGTTCATGCTGGTACATACTAACGCTTTCAACTGTTTTTTTTTTTTTAATTATTTATGCTTTATGAATAAAATCATCTTAATATAACCACATCCAACTGATTCACTATAAAGATTCGATTCCCAATTCATTGGCGAACCGAGCATTTGTAACACGCACTGTGGGATCAGGAAGTACCGTTAAAAATAAAGTTCGACTGTTTAGGATACGTTACCATGTTGGTTTGGTTTACTTATGTTGGCGTTTAGGTGGACTGGACCTGACAATATTGTTTTGAATTAAAACTCTGATTAAAAAAATTGCTGGTGGATATATTTGTTGTGGATGTCATCTAACAGACGTTCGCCACTAACCTGCACCACATCTGCACTTTCTGACTCCATTAGGTCGGATGGCACACCTTTGTAGTCACTGTAAACTCTCCAGTACCTCAGTACTTATTGCTGTCGCTCTTTCTCAGTACGTTTACGTTTATGTTAGCATAAACATGTGATATTCTAAGATTGGGAGGCATACGTTAGATAAGTTATGAAACTCGACGCGTACTTCCTCCAGGGGGCGCTTTGTTGGCTCACAAATTCGAATTCTTCATTCATCAGCGTTCAAATATTACAACGAATCCTGCATTATTGGAGACATTTCTACACCAAAAAGTATAATCGTTTTAATCTATTAACTGATATCTGACATGTCAAAAATGTAAAATCAAAATCTGTATAAGCTATCCGCGCTAAACGGTTTTTTAAAAAGCTTTACTATGTAATCATGATGTGCTGTGATTGGTCCACCCTGACCAGCGCGGAGGAAAGTAACACGCACCACGTGACACCATTAGCGCTATACTTCAGTATCGTTCTGGAAAAGGTGCGTTTCTCTCTCGGGCTATGAAGCTGGTCCTGTGGATGCCAAAGCGGTCACACACTGCACAAAATCGATACAGGAAGTAGCGACAGGAACGCCTGGCTCTCTTTTGCTTTACAGGATCAGTTTTGTGGCTGAATGTGGGCGGATGCTCCTCTGTACCAGACTGGCTGCTGTCACTCGAATGCTGCTGTGTGGGTCTGATGCGTGACCATCCACATTTCTTTCTTTTTCTTTGTGAACTGCACTATTCTCTTTCTTTCGTTGCGCCTTCAGCTCTCTGATGAAGAAAGCGGCACTTTTCCTGTAATAGCATCATCATCAGTGTAGAGACGGCACGATTGCTACACCTTCCTGGCCTCATAATTAAATAATTTACTTCGGAATAATATCAGTGAGACGTTTTAATATTAATTGTTTTCACATTAAAGAATTGCATATCATCCCTGACCAATTAGAGAGCGTATGGGCCAATGCCACGCCCATTCAGTACAAGCTATGCTAATCACCATTCTATTCGCTCATTCTTTTTCCGTCGTTTGACTCAGACGTCGTCGACGCCCTCTTGCGCCACGGAGTGGAAAGACAACAGGGCATGTACGGACATGCAATAAACTCAAATCAAATCTGTCTTAAACACAGCTTTAATTTCTAAAATTCAAATAAATATATGTATTACATTGTATAAGTAGTGTCTACATACACCCCTCCGACACCTAAATAATTTAGAAACAGAGAAAAAGGTATAAATATTTCAGTAAGTCATTAGATACCAAGTAGGCTACCTGAGCCACATGAAACTTCCAGGACAAAGGTTGATTTAGAAAACTAAACTCTTTGAAGTTGTATTTGTTGCTTTAAAAGAAAATATAGTGGCTCAGTTACTGAAAATGACAGTTCGGGTGTTTGAGGCAATTTGGGACACTTTCCGGTCAAAAGACTCAGTTCTGCAGCCTTTGTGGGACTTTGTGCGACTCAACCACTCTGAAACTCTCCGGTCTCCTCTCTTTCCTGTGATTCTGACCGTAGCATCGTATTTTGTTCTTTGCCTACCCTACCTAGTCTGCGACATCATGGGAAAGAAGTGGCCAGCTATTAACCGGTACAAGATTCAACCCGGAAAGATGCCCACAACTGCAATGCTCCTTCACTGCAGTGGAGTTACTCTTTATAATCACGTACTTCTGGTGTTTCCTGCAGCAGTAGCTCAGTGGATGTGGAGACCTCCTGTTCCCCTTCCTGAACAAGCACCTACATTGCTGGAGCTTGCAGGTGGGGTGACTGGAAACCTTCTTCTATTTGACTTACAGTATTTTATCTGGCACTTTTTGCATCATAAGATCCGCTGGCTGTATGTGACTTTCCATGCCATCCACCATAATTATTCGGCCCCATTTGCTCTGGCCACACAGTGCCTTGGTGGATGGGAGTTGGTGACGGTGGGCTTCTGGACCACGGTCAATCCCGTTATGTTGAGGTGTCATCTGCTCACCACCTGGATGTTCATGGTGGTCCATGTCTATGTATCGGTGGAAGACCATTGCGGATATGATTTCCCTTGGTCCATGTCTCGTCTGATCCCATTTGGTGTTTATGGAGGTCCGAGCAAGCATGATGTGCACCACCAGAAACCTAATACTAACTTCGCACCCCATTTTAGTCACTGGGATAAACTGTTCGGCACTCATGCTGATTTTAGTTTCGCTAAAACTCAGTGATTAACATACATGCGTGTAAATATTACATTTGCATGTTTGGTTGCTTCAGGCAGAGCTTAGGCTAAATGGTGCAGAACTTATAACTTCCGCTTTTTGTTTTGTCTTTAGTTTTTTTATAGGAACAGTGCATTGGGATTATAGTATAGGTTAATTCTCTTATCATAAGCACAGGTATAATTAGTAAATTACTAAAAACTAGCCTTTTATCATTGTTAAAAAACATAAATCTTGTATCTATTTTAAGTCGAGAACCTTAAGGAGAGAAAACTGCTGGTCACCACTTTTATCTTTATTATATTAGATCTATAAATATATTAGATGATTTAAAATCATAATACATTTACAGTTGTAAAGTGCACGAGAAAAAAATATTTTAAAAAGTTAACATCCATTCAGTCCATTATACATAACTGTTAAAGCTTGATTATATTTGACCGTTTATGATTATCACTCCAGAAGTGATTTTTCAAAGTTTATTAGAAAATATAATTTTTTTCTTCTTGCAATTTTGTGTTTAATTCAATGTGTTACTAGTTGTTGCTTTGTTATTATTTGTGAAATTTATTTGTTTATGAAAATTGTTTCAAAGAAAATCCTACGGTATTCTTTTATTGTTTATTTTTTAATTAGTTTTTACTTTATTTATTGATATATTTTTAGTGATTGTGGATTTATTTGTTTGGTTCCAGACTGTGGCACAATATGAAATGTGAGATGCTTACATAATAAATTGCAATAGACCTGCTCCTTTTTTTTTCTTTTTATTTCTTAATCTCTGAAACAGGTGTGGAATGGAAAATATGTAAATTAAAATATTTCTAATTATTTTAGTTCCTCCTACATCATAGAAAGACACGGTCAAGCATAAAAACAAAAAAATCACAAGAGGAAGTTTTTTTGCATATGCGTGTGAACTCAAAAATAGATCACAAGGCAGTTACCCTTCGTTTCAAATCCTTATTTGAATCTGTGTTGTTAATATTCTCTGTACTGTTTTTCAAGACTACATTTTAATATTTAAACATCTGTTATTTATTTCACGGAACAGTTAACCTTAAAAGCCTGCCTGCAGTCTTTAATGAGCTTCAGCCATGTGTTGGGTGTATGCATAGGCTTACTATTGATCTGATTGATTGTGATTATGCAATTCAATGATGTAACAGCAGGTGTCAGTAAAGAGATTACTTAGTTAAATCCTATTGTGTAACTATTTTGCATGTAACCCTTTACTTTCTATATTTAATATGTCGATGTTTTGAATACCAAGAAACGATGTCGCTCTTTGCAGCTACGAAAAATGCAAATAGTATTTTATGAAGAAAATGTGAGTGGTGCGAAATTTGTAATGCTTAATGCCTTGCTGAAGCCAGCGCTTACTAATAAAAGTCTATTAAGAATAAAACGTCTTCGAATTTCTATGCCTCCGTTATTTCCTATACGAAGATCATAATAGGTTTTTCGCTGTTTGTGCCAGTGAGAGTTCGTGAGCTGACCGCTGCGTGGCGCTGTTCCCGGATCAGTCTCTAACACAGCAGTGGTATGGCAGCCAGGAAACACACAGCCGTCTTATAATCCGCAGCCAGTTTGTAATATTTGTAACTTAAACGGCTTTTTTTCCGTCGTTTGACGATGGGCCAGTGTGGAATTACGTCGTCTAAAACCGTTTTGGTGTTCCTGAACCTGATATTTTGGGTAAGTCAGAGGTGTTTGGGACTGAATTTGGGAGTGCGTCAGTGTTGTCAGATGGACACAGTCAGGTGTCGAGCAGCTGCATTGTTACACACACTCATTTAATTCACGAATACGCTTGTGAAACCGGCTAAATACATGCGTAGTTTGCTATATTTGACATGCTATTGTGTTTATATTGCATTATTTAAAAAACTGCTCGTTGCTCTGTATTGCAGTCTTTGTTTACATGCAAGTAAAAATACAAAGGCAATGTTTAAGTCTTAATACTTGTATATTAATCACTGTAATAAGGTTCAAAGCGTGTTAGGCATAAGATTAGTGTTATTTAAATGTCTTTTAGCTTTGAATATGCCTGCGTGAATTGGCAAGTCATTGTTTTGCTTAGCCCCAGAGCAGGTTTGCTTGTATTGTTTGACATGTTAAACCTATTCCTCCTCCTCAGGCAATCCCTTTTGGAAACTCCGTAATAATTTGCAAGGAGTCTTGAAAGATAAGGCTAGTAGCAGTTTCTAAAAGGGGCCTGGTCATCATCACACAGTACAACAAAGACTGCCTTTTTAAAAAAACAGTTCACAATGACTTTGTAATAGGATCAAATGTGAAAGTTTTACTTTTAATAGCCTTGTAATATTGTTTTTATACAGTACATTCAAGTTCCTAATAGTACTTGTAACAGTAGTAGTAATAATAATAATATACATTTTTGGTATAGACTGTATAATATCCAGGTAGATTATTAAGTGGATCTTATGCAATTATATTTTGATTTGATAAAATCCTAGCATAAATCAATCTAACGTTATGTTGATGTTATAAAGATAATAACCCTTTGATATTAAAAACAAACATCTTTAAAAGTAAATATAGGCTAGTCAGTTCTAAGGTGAATTCAGACATCATAGTTGTACACAATATTGTACAATTATGTGAAATAATCTCATGGATGGGGTTTTGGTTCCTTGCTGCTGCTTAGTCGGGGACATCTAATTTCTAGTGATTATCATCATCTTGACTAGAGACCGTCTCTGCATTTGATAAACAAACAGTTTAATCTAGTCATTATACATAACCATCACTCTGTTCTCCTATTTGATAATGTTCAGTGCTTTGCTACAATCTGTACTGTTAAAAGCACTATATAAATAAAAGTGATTTATTAATTTGAAATAAAATGATTAAGAATTAACTCTGAGGATCTAAAAAAGAACAAAAAAGTATGTTTGAGTAGGATTTACTCATTTAAAATCTGTAATATTGTCCTAAACTGTGTGTGTGTGTGTGTGTGTGTGTGTGTACATATATTGACAATATACCATTATTAAATACCATTATACCATTTTTCCCATACCCCATGTTTTAATTTTCAAATATTTAAGTTTAAATATGCAACTCTTCCACAGCTAATGTTAAAAACACACTGGGTTCGACTGTACTAAGGGCATTGATGGCATTGATGTTTCATATTTAACACCTACACCTGTCAGATCTGTATAAACACTTCTCCACCTATCAGCTGGATTTTTCTTGTCTGTGTTTGTTTGATTAATCTCTTTATTCTGGGACTGAATGAAGTTTGAAGTCTCCACCTGACAGCGGGAGTATGACACGTTCCTGTTCTTTTTTTAGCGATCAGGCTGCTTTATTAATTCTGTGTTCTTCGCGTCCAGAGCCTGATTCATAGGGGGTTTTGTGGTGCAGTTGTGAGTGGGGAAGATTAAAACCTTTTTAAAACCCTTTTTTTTCCCCCCAAGATGGTGGTCCACGGAGCACCCAGAGCCTGTCTTGTTTCCTTATAAGATGATGATTATCCACATTTCTGTGTATCTTTCATTTTGGCTGATGGTTTTACCATTGGTCAGCATTTCATATCCTTAGTCGTTCTTACATTTGAAAGTCAAAGTGATATGGAGTTGTCTTTGGTTCCAAATACTTATCCTCAGTCGCCTTTGTCCTAAATTACTCATTTGATTGTCTTTCTGTGAATATGACTGCGTTAAATTAGTTCAGTAACCGGTCACAGCTAACCAAAATGAGACTAGAATAGGCCTAACTCTTTGCATGAAGTCACATCATATCTGTTTTGGTATAACTAACCCTCTCTTTTATCTCTTTAAAGGCCGCCGCTGGCATTCTCTGCTATGTTGGAGCCTACGTGTTCATCACGTATGATGATTATGACCATTTCTTTGAGGATGTGTACACCCTGATCCCAGCCGTTGTCATTATAGCAGTCGGAGCGCTGTTGTTCATTATTGGCCTCATCGGATGCTGTGCCACTATTCGAGAGAGCCGCTGCGGCCTTGCCACGGTTAGTGAACTGTTACGTTTCCAGCACTGCCTTATAATGATTTTCAGATTTTTAATGCATTAAATTAATCGAAAGTGACAGTAAAGACATTTAAAATGTTACAGCTGCTTTCAACATTGATAATAAACATGTTGAAATGATGACGGATCATTGTTCTTATATCTTGCTCATTTCATTGCATCTTTGTTTTGCAGTTCGTCATCATTCTTATGCTGGTGTTTGTTACTGAGGTGGTTGTGGTGGTTCTTGGCTATATTTACAGAGCAAAGGTGAGCCCTGCATTGAAAAGAAGTCAATATTTATAGAAATAGGAGTGCCTGCTTCTCTTTTGTTTTGAAATGAAAGCTCTTCTCACTTTGTGAGCCTTTCAGTTGAACAATACCTGCCTTGTATTGTGCAGGTCTGTTGTATAACAGTGCCATATCGACTACAAAAGTGTGTCTCCTCCTACGTAAAGAACGGATGTTAAACTATATAGACAAGCAGGAGTGCTGTTTTTTTAAATATCATCACTATTGCAAATATGTGCTGAAATCTAAAACCAAAATCAGAAAGAAGTTAATATTAAGTGAATCATTTTAGATGCACAACTTTGTCTGTTCTCGCTGTATTTAGGTAGCGAAATATTCCAAATAAAGCTCCCTACAGTTAAACCGTTGCATGTCTCAGAGCAACAAATGAATGAATCCATATTTTAAAGGAATCAGATAAGGTTCAATGACCCATTCATTAATAGCTAAGTTCTTGTTTCTTGAACGAATCGACTGTTTGATTGAATGAATCGCTCATTAACACCAATTGTTAGTTTTATTTTCATTTTCAAAGTATCATTTCATTTTTTACCATTGTACACTTGCATAGGCCTATTTAAAATTATATTTAGAATAACAAAACGATTAAAGCATTTTATAGTATTTTATTATTGCAGCTGAATTTCTTGTTAAAGGAACACTCCACTTTTTTTGGAAATAGGCTCATTTTCCAACATGCCTAGAGTAATACAGATGTGTTTTACCGTTTTTGAATCCATTCAGTCGTTCGCCGGGTCTGGTGGTCCCAAAATTAGCATAGCTTAGCATAAATCATTGAATCCGATTAGACCAGCTAGCGTCGCA
>JAUMHP010000073.1:8764301-8780199 GCA_032361065.1 Enteromius trimaculatus | reverse complement strand
TATATATACATGTATACTATTTTATAAAAAGGTACAGTATACAATCACACTAAAACGATCATTTAGTTTTTTTTTAATAAATGGACAAAATACATGTAAATCAAGCATGATTTTTTAAATATAGCCTTCCTAGCCACATAGACTAGTAATATAAAAAGGTTGTAGCTTTGAAAAAGAGTACAAGTGAAGAAAACTGAGTATGTTAGTATGAGTACTGAGAGAGTATACAAGAACAGTGGTGTTTGAGATAAGAAATTATAAATTAATTATATTTAAGATGAAGAAGCTGGAAGTGAAACGGGATTCTGTTCTTACTATGCCTCAGATCATATTAAAATGTAAATATGGGAGCGTAAACCTTTTATTTGTACACCTTAAACACCTTAACACATCAAATTATTGAATATTAATTTATTAATTACATTTTTTAATTGTATTAATTATTAATTCATTTATTTGCAAAATAATTAATTTATTAAACTATTTGAATCAAATCAGGAACAGCTTTCACAGGAACTTCTGGGACCACAATGACTGGTGACTGGCAAATTTAGGAGCGCAGTGATGGCCACTCTTTTGTCTGATTGTTACCATCTTTAGCTATCGGGCCATTTTCACTAGACAGATTGAGATGTGTGCAATTGTTTGGGGTTATGGCAGTAAACTCACCCCCAACTGTCTTGTTACTTTGTTAATTTTAAGTGAAGTTAACCGACTGATCCTGGAGGGATTGGGACCTGATTTCCAAGGAAAATAATTGTGAGACCCCCTTAAAAGAACTTGGCCCAGACTCAGCTTCTTACAACAATCTCTCCTTATGTTTTCTTAGATATCTTATTTCCCTCATCAACAGGGAATGATCTCAGTAAACAGAAACAGAAATGGCATCAGTAAATAACTTTTGTTTTATACGGATATGCCTCTAGGTGTCGCAATACGACCAAATTAGAATATAGAGTGAACAGTTTATGTACTGGCAACCCTAATTCATAATCTTGTTTGTATTTTTTAATACTTCTGGCAAATAATCCTAGTCTGCTGTGAAGATCAACAAGAAAATGTTTGAAGGAGCAGTGGTGCCGCGATCAGTTTGATAAAATGATCATTTTGTCTTTTAATTGAACTGCAGAATGTCCATATTAGTATATGGTGAACATATTACACTGACAGGTTTTTTTTGCTTTCTCAAAATTGTTAAAGTACAATTTGTTACCGAATAATACGTACCGAATACGTATAAAGCTTTTTATTTGTTTTTACTGAACTATTTTAGGACACACACTGTCTTTTATCTAAATAGCAATGAATACATGATTAAAGAAATATCAATCATTTAAAGCCCTTTCCCACTTAACAAATGTCTTTGTCAGACGTTGAAAAGACGTCCCCTGACAAGCCAGAATGAAAGTTTTATGACGTCTTTTGGTCGTCCAGTATTGATATACATATGTCTATGGTTCAAATTTAGTTAAAATGTGCTCATTGTGGACTTACTTTCAACGTTGTATAACATCAACTGCAGACTAATCTTAGACATTGTTTATACTGCTTCTGGGCCAAATAAACATTCAAAAAAGACGTCATAAAAAGACGTCACAAAAACTTTCATTCTGGCTTGTCAGGGGACGTCTTTTCAACGTCTGACAAAGACGTTTGTTCAGTGGGTTTATTTATGTGTGTTTTTTTTATGTGGTAAAATTTTAATTAACTGGTTAACATATCAACATATGTTTAATATGACTGAAACAACATGCTAACCCAGAATGCTGAAAGTAATTTTAAGTGGATCAAGAAATAACTTAAGCTAACAAATATGTTTTACTCTAAATATAAACTTCAGTAAAACAATGTAAGGCAATCTGGGTATTTTCTATTGAAACACTAAGGAAATTGGCAACTGAAGTAGTATGTCTACAGAAATAAGATTAAATATAAATAAATAAATGCATCACAAATAATGAATAGAACTGCATTCATTGCGAGGGGGGTAATCAGTATTATTGTAATTTTAAAAGCCCAAAGGCACTCTTTTTTTCAGTGTCTTCCCAAAAAAAAAAATCAAATAATTTTTAAATGCCACAAAACTTGCAGAATCTTTTACAAACCTAAATTTGTGTAAATCTATGAAAAAGAAGCGGAAGTGTATACGTTTATATTACACGGACCTGGCAACCCACGGGCTATTCTGCAAGAACCACACAAATAACAGACAATCAAATAAATAATCAGTGCATTGAAAAACATTAATAGGGAACATTGAATTTATTGGAACACCATGCACTACAATGCGATATACATCCAGACAAAATGGACTAAATCTGTTTTGACAAAAAACAAACAAACAAAAAAAAAAACATTATTATGATGTCTCAAGAGCGAGAGAAATGATTTTCCCTACGTTGCAGCACGATCTCTACTGTAAGGCATTAATCTTTTTTGTCGGCCAACCTTACTCACTGAAAGCCAAGTGCAAAGTTAGCCCTCCCCTTTAATCGCCTTTTGCCCGAGCGCTGATCGCTGAGAAGGGAGGACAGCGAGGAGGGAATATGAGGTAGACAGGACTTTACACGGGAATAATGGCGGCGCCGCTCCGGCGGGACACCTTACCTGAGAACTACTCTTATGGGGTGTGCGGGGACGGCAGGGTCTTTTTCACAGAGTGAGGATATATGTTTACTATTGCATTAGAAAGAATTCCTTTCTCATACCGTTCGAGTGTTTCCCAGCCAAATGCATCGCTAACAGGTGGTTTGTTTTCCTGCCAGTGATGAGACGAGAAGCACTTCTTGGCTCCATCCCTGCACTGGTGAACCTGTCAATTCTGGACACATGATCCGATCCGGTAAGTGCATTTAGGCTTTTATTCCCATTTCAGTATTTAAGTGTTAATGCATAAATAATAATTGGATGCTGAAAGTTTCGCAAACGTGCTGTTTTTTATTGCCTCCTAGATCTACCCACAGGTTGGGAGGAAGGGTTTACGAAAGAAGGAGCGAGTTTCTTTATTGAGTAAGTGGATGTGTTTATAGTAATTACACCTCGCTGCGGTCCTGTAGTGCGTCAGGTGAATTACAGGTCATAAGCGGGCTTAATATGGCTGTGCTAGTGGTCTTGCTGCTGATCAGCAAACAAATGAACACTGAGAACTATGCACGAGGAGTATCAAAGGTTAACTACAATGCATGCACAGTTACTGTCTTTAAAACTGGCATTCAAGTACAAAGTCTACAGAACGGGTGTGCACACCCCTTTTTAATTTACAGTTGATGTGTGGTGTACTGTGCTGGATGCTGGTTGCTTTTAGAGCATGCTTTATGCACACCAGTAAGTTTGAAATACTTGCTGTGGGCTGTATGACTAAAAATAGTTATACATTATGAATATGCAAGTTACATAATTTTGCAAGTCTAAAAGTCTTCCTTTGCAGGTGTTTGTTTGCTGCAGATGAATAGATGTGCTGTGGATCAGTTGTGGATAAGGTCCAGTTGCTTTAGAGAAACTCACAGACACAGCCACTCTGAACCAAGCCGCTTTCCGAACTCTGAGAACCAACCGAATCTGATGCAAAATCTGTGTGACGATTTCTTGCTAGCGTGGATTCCTATTGAAATGACAATCATTTTGTCTGCAGTCTATCTTTAGTATTTCTGCTATAATTATGGAGAGCTGCGTGTTTTTACAACCTCTGGCCATAGCAGTGCATCTCGAAAAAAATCCCCTAAAATTAAATCCTTGCCTTGCTGATCTTCTCCAAGATGCTTATGTTGATATCGTCTCCTAGTCGGATCTGTGCGATGTTTTTGTTTAGTCTCATATCTGGCTTGTAGTGCTCCATATTTGAGTGTCAGTCTCTCCTAGGGATTTCTCATATCCTTAGCGTTGGCTCAGGGTCTAGAAGAGATCTCTGAATAAATGGAGTTGGAGTCACTGTCAGGCTGTCTAGATTTTTAACTCGTGAAGTGCTGATTTAGGGACGATGTTGGTATTAGACACACTGCACATATGCTGATCATGTACTGTACATGCAGTCAGAGCTGTGGTCTTGAGTGTGAAAGAGAGCAGAAGACACTCAGATAACACCTGCATGTATTTGCTGAAAAATCTAAAATGCATCACATGACGTTCACATGTCTGTTTGAGGATCTTGCATGGGTGGAGCTTGTTTGAATAGAGACAAACAGGATGCAGTAGTGACTTCCTACTGTACTGTAGCACCTGACTGAATCTGTAAAGTGTGATCAGGGAACAAACAGATGAATGAAACTAAGAGTTACGGGGTTATCTATATTGTCTATGTTGTTTTTCGGTATATGTGCCATAAGTGAAATGGGTGACTTCTCAGACTTGCTAATCATAGGAACCTGTTTAGCAGGAGCTTCTCTAATTTTAGCAGCTTAATGGTTTCATGTTTTAAGAACAATGCTCACATAAAGCATGGCCAGACTCTATGATGGAAGCAGAATAGTGGATAAACCTGAAAATCAATGATAGGGACCACTGATGGCTAAAGATTCTGTTCAAACAACACCCAAAATCTCAGTATTCACCTTGAAGACCCCGCGCCTTGCAGTAAAAACGACAACTGAAAACTTCACGAAGCCAGCATCCTTGAAGGAGCTGCTATTGAAAAGTACGGTGTCATGATCATAAAACCTGCACTGTTGGAGCACCAAGATGAACTTTATCATCCGCCCTGACCAGTACCTGACTTGAATATTATCAAAGCACTGCGTTCGGTTTTATAGAGAAGAGTGAAAAGCCAGTTTTCTCCTCTAGTCTCTCTGAAAGAACTGGGAGAACTTCTCATAGACAGCATTTAGATGCAGGCTGTTTAGAAGTTGTATGCATTTGAAAACATTTGGTTCGATTAAATTATTATGAGTTTCAGAGCAGTATCTCACACAGAATAATATCAGCTCGAGCCCAGCTTTCGAGCAAGGACCAGAATCTGTTGTGGCAGTATTTAAAATTTTGTTAAGCTCTCATGGCCTCAACAGGAAATTAATCTAACGAACATTCCAGCGGTTGAATCGTGTTCGTGGCAGAGAACTGATATTTTCAAAACCTATGATTAGTTATGCCGGCCACCAATGACATTTGGGCATCCAGAAATAGGCGGTGCATCATGCAACAGCAAAACCCTGTGCAATAAAGAGGAAATAAACTTTTGCTCCTGTGGATCAAGTAAATAATTAACTTTTAACAAGTTCCTGTAAGTGAGGTGTAATATTTGAGAGGGAATGTGGCTTTACTTAAGGTTTGATGGATTATTGTTGTCCTGACCTTTTCCATCCCCTTCTCTGGGGAAGACTGAAGAATGATGACCAGTGGATATGATGGAGGATCCAACGTATTAACATGAGAGATGGGCTGTGAAAAATACTGGCAGCACTATGAAGTACATTGTGTCTTGTTATCGCTGCCGTTAATCCAGCATTGCAACTGTCCTTGAGTCAATAGCAATCTTAAATGTGTGTAAAGGTCTAGCTACAATATGATATTGCATCTAGATTTATTAGTGCTGTCACTAATAAATGATTAATCACATGTTTATATAATATATGTGTATATACTGTTTTATTATGTTTATATAAACACAAATGCAAAATTTAAAATATATATATATTAATGAATATTACTGACCCTAAACTTTTAAACATTACTGTACTTTCTCTCCCTGCCTCTGCCATCTTGGATTTGTTTTTTTTTTTCTGATATAGTGCATTATGGGATTGTATTCAGTGAAAACGCCTTCTTGCTGCTACATGAGCCTTTGCAGTGAAACTGCTTACTTTGTATTATATTGATTTTTTTTCAACTTGGTGTTGGTTTATGCTGATCTGTTGTGGTTTTTTCAGGTAGTAAACAAGATGATTATTATCTGCACTGTTTTCTTTTCTCCAAACAAGAAAATATTAGGATTGGTCCTCATTTTGTAATCAGTTGGGTGAGATGCAATTAAGCAGTAATTCATGAAAGCCAGCATTTCTACTTTCAGTTTGGACAGATTAATCACTGATAAGGTCACTGCAATTTGGTCCAAATACTACATATTTCTAGCCTGGGCCCGCCCATAAGCTACATTTTTTTTCGTGAGCAAAGTTAGTCTGGCAAAGCTGCCGTTTTAGAGCATTTCAGATTCCCAAAAAAGTGGTAACCAATGAGAAACGAGCTCCCCGCCCCCCCGGCACGACTGAGGCGGGTGTAACGCGAGTAAAGTAAAGTAAGTAGACATTTTCCCACTGCTTTAATGAAGCTAGATACAATTGGTTATGGTGGCTTCAGGTTCCTCCGCTACGCATACGTCATCGGAATGAGTAGTCTGATTGGTTGTAGATTCG
Source organism: Enteromius trimaculatus (assembly GCA_032361065.1). NCBI lineage: Eukaryota > Metazoa > Chordata > Actinopteri > Cypriniformes > Cyprinidae > Enteromius > Enteromius trimaculatus. Next base: position 8,773,858 of record JAUMHP010000073.1, on the reverse strand, counting down.
TCCAGTAGTATACAGAGGCATCTGATGGACGCAGGTTAATCCAGCCTCCCAGAAGGCTTGGAGAGCTAGCTAGCTTGGCCAGACTAAGCTCCTATGAGCTTTAAAGTCGCGGAAGCCAGGCCAAAACATTTCCTGACCAACCATGGTTCATTTTAGGGTTGGGAAATAGAGTGCAGTTTTGCAAACAAGTGCAGATGTGCTAAAGGTACTAGCTGCAAGGTCAAACAAAGCTCTTGAAAATCTTGAACAGCTATGAACTTTGCAAATTCTCACAGAAGCACGTGTTGTAGTGTTTTGTTGAACACAGTGATGCCCAGCCAAGTGTGCAATACAGTACATATGAGTTGAACTGTAGTTACCCCGGCAGTCAGCAGGGGGTGTGTATGGGAATCTGACGCTGTGTATTCTCAGTGAGTCACCTTTTTGGTTTTCAACAGGTCTTGATAATGTTAATGTTATGGATATTACAGATCATTTAAGTTGTACGATCACATAAGAGTATCTCATGAGTGTAGTGTAACCACAAATACATGCTTTATTTAATTCTTGTTCTGAACTGTTTGTGGTTGAATTCAAGCTCCATAGCAACTAAATGATTAATCATGCACTGCCTAGACCCTTAGGATATGAAACAAGGATGTTTCTCTGGCCTGAAGGGGGCGTGAGCCAAGCAGCACAGTGCGGTTCATATTAATGAATCTCTTTATGATAAAGATGAGTGAGCTTTCCTGAGCTATTACATATTAATGTGCCTCCAGGCTGTGAGAGTGGGAGAAATCCACTGAGCACATTGTCTTTGTAACTTGATTCTCAGATCCTGTCTTTACTGTTACGCCCGACTTGCATCTCCAGCATCTACACGGAGTGTGAGAGTTACGTTTGGCTTGTGTTATTCTGAACTTGTGTTTTAGTCTGTGTGTACAGAACCTAGAGTTTTTTTAAACTTGTGTGACAAGTCATGTGACCTTAAAGAAGAGAATTTTTAGAAGGCTAGCAGTGAAATGATGGAGATTGAGAGATAATAAGTATGAGGAACTTGCTCATTATTCAGCATACATTATTCAGTGGTTTTGAAGACAATTAGACATTTCAGACAATTCAGTTGTGTTTATTTCTATGTCTTTTCAGAAAGCAAATAACTCAAATTGCAGCTTTTCTTGCGTTAGATCACTGAGGCTGTGACAACTTGTAGTTCCCATACAGACAGAAATACTGAGGATGAATACAGTAAATACATGTTCTATTGTAAATATACAAAATGTACTGTAGGCTTTATGATCTCCAGACTATCTAAACTATCATTCACAATTTTAAAAGAAATGAATACGGTAACACTATCAAATAGGTAACACTTATTAACTATTAACTATAACTTTTCCCTTTATAAATTCTTAATTTGCTGCTTATTAATAGTTAGTAAGGTAGTTGTTAAGTTTCGTCATTGTGTAGGTTTAGGGATGTAGAATAAGGCATTAATATTACTTAATTAGCACTAATAAATGGCTAATAGTCTAGTAATATACATGCCAATAAGCAACTAATAGGTGCAGCCATAAAATAAAGTGTTTCCCACATAGGAGCTGATGTCCATAGTAAAAAAAAAAAAAAAAATAATTTATTCATCAGGCATCATCAGTGGAAGAAAGTAAAAAATCCTCAAACGTACTTAATTACATATTGATAATGTTCATGCATTTATTTTGCATTTATATAACTTAATTATTTATTACATATTTGAGAAGTCGATATTAGTTTAAAGGCAAATCCCTGCTTTAATCAAACCATCAACTAGCCTCGATAAACCTTTTGCTGCTTATAAACATTATTTATTGTAGTTGTTAGAGGGGTCATACGGGGGTACATGCATTTTTTCAAGCTGTTTGGACTGAAATGTGTGTTGGGTTTGTGTGTACACAACCACCCTACAATGATAAAGATCCACAGGTAGTTTTCTTTTGATTTAATAAAAATAAGTTGCCCCTTCTGAAATCAAGCCATTTTCAAATGCATGTCGTGTGGCGTCACACCGACAGAGGCCACTCCCACAATAGTTGATTGACAGCAGCGTGTCACACAGACTGAACTGGTGTCTTACCTCAGACCCGCTCTGAGTGAGCCGTCATCAGACCGAGACGCAGAGACAAGCAAGATTTCTAAGCGATTGAGGTTTTTTGTTGTTGAAAGTTATAGTGATTTACCCCCAACATCTGAGCTACTGAAGACGCAGAGGAGTAATGTTACTTTTGGCTCTGAAGGGAAACGCCCCCTTGATCAACCGGAATGCGTTTATTTTCACGCAAATCATTCATAATCCAGCCTCACCTACAGAAGCAGTGAGTATAATGTTTTTTAATGAATCTTTGCAAATTGTCTTTCCTAATAATGTGCTAATTAGCAAGTTTCACTATGAATACAGCTAAAAAAAAAGATCCTCTGGTAACCCTTCGGAAAAGAGGGGCGGGGTCAGCTAAGCTTGTAAAGATTTAAAGGGGAAGTACACAGAACAGAGTGAGAGCTGTTTATGACAGGGTAAATTAGCGTTTTAACGCTACCGAGCTAAATATGTACAGTATCATGAGCTTGTTTGTGATTGAAGATACTGTCAGAACTGCCCCAGACTGTCATAGCTGTGCAAGGAAGGTCAATTAAATGACCCACAAAAAGACAGAGAGAGGGTCTGATTGGAAGATTTTATTTTTTTATCTTTTCAACCTTGTCCCATATGTGATGCTGGTAGAGGGCACTCCACCTCCATCTAGCAGGTCACCTTCTCTGGATTATCAGGCTCACAAACTGCACCACAGGCTGCTGCTCTCTTTTACCTGAATCTGAATCTTCCAGATGGTAATTTCTGAATTGAAAACCTCCTCAAAAGGCTCTTTTTTGGCAGTGCATGACCGACCAAAAACAATCTAAATCAAGCTTCCTTTTGATTTCTTTTTTTCAAGGTCAGAGTAAATCACTTGTTAGATGTTTGTCTTTGTCTCACAGCATGCATGCATTCATATGGAACAGTGTGCTCTGTCATGTCTGCTTGTGATGGATATCAGTGGCTGTGGGCTGAGCGGTGGGTTCTGCAGGACAGAACACTAGTCGGAGGTGGCGGGACAAAGGAGAAATTGAGAGGCAGATGAGGCTATAGCTAAAGGCATGCTTTGTGAAAACAGGAGGCGTTGGCTTCCTAGTGCCCTCACTGCAAACATTAGCATTGGCATCTTAGTGCAGCATCAGACCGCGTGTCCTGTCCTGGCAGAGACAGGAGATAGCGCGGACAGAGACGGGGTGAGGAATGGGGAACTGCTGTGGTCGCGAAGGGGACTCTGGTCATGAGACGGTGCTGGTCAGACAGAAGTTTGCGTGGTCGAAGAGGGACAGGGACATTTTAGGAATAGACAGGTACTTGTTTGCAACACTGTTTAGGAGCTGAAGGCACTCATGTTTATCATTTAAAGCTGTAGCGTGCTGCATTCTTGTGTTCTTGCCGTATCTAGTACTGTGTGCTAGTGAAGTTAACCAGTTGCTGGACTGCAGCCTGCTGATTCTGTTTACTGGTTACTTTTTAGGGAGGCAAACAGGATTGGACAGTGTTCAATTAATGTTATTAAGAGAGATGACTGGTCACAGGTGCACACAGTTAAGTGAAGGTTGATAGATGTCTTGTTTTGTTTGGAACTGAATTCCATTGTTAAATGCAATGCTATTTGAAAAATTAGATTGTAAAATCATTCTTACTGTTCCAAAGTTTCAGAAGTTGTTTTAGCAGTAAAATATATAAAATATGTAAAATAATGTAAAAAAATAAAAAATAAAGAACTAAAAAGTCATTAAGGATTAAAAAAGAGAAAATGCAATGTATGGTATAATCATTCTAGTAAAGAAAATGCAATACTTTTATAAAAAATATATTAAAAAATCTAAAAATAATTAAAAAACAGCAATAGAAAAATACAAATTAAGTGCACAAACACTTCGAGAGCTTTTTAGATATCTATTTAAAAATTCTGCTTGATTGTATTCACTTAAAACAAACTGCCTGTGCTTACGTTCATTATAAGAGCTCGTCAAAACAGCATTTTGAACAAGTTTGAATTCACCTGCGGAGTAACATCACTGCAAACATATCCATATGTGACAGGCAGTGTTGGGAGTTGCACAATACAAAAGTAATTTTATCATAATTCACCTCTTACAATAATGCACGTTAACACAATATATTTTAACTTGAAAATGGTGTAACTTATTTTTTTTCCTTTAAGAATTTATCGACACTGCAAGTCGTTCCAGCACCAGAGAGAAAAAAAAAGTCCAATGCAGACCTATATATTGGTATACAAATGTAATTTAGCCCATTTGAACATAGTATAAGATTAATATCTAGATATTTTCTTTTGCTACATATTTTAATTTTGGTCAAGGTAAATCAAAGTAACATAAAAGTAATATAATGTATTACAATTTCAGACAAAGTAATATTGTAATGTAACTAATTACTTTCAACTTACTAGTAATAGGCCTATATAATGTACTACATTTCGAAAGTTGTCCAACATTGGTGACAGGTACCAAATGTCATGTCCATTAACTTCACACCGAAGGAAGTTGAATTAAACAGGGAAGTCCAAACCAGCTACGAGGATAACATCATACGTAGAATAATGTGTATAGTTAGCGTTAAACTAGTGTTAAAAGGTCATTAGTCACTTATCACTGAAAGTATTGCTGCTTTTTTAGTTTAGTTTAGAAATGATATTATTCCAAATGAACCGCTACATTCAAATAAAGCTGCAAAAGTTGTAGAAATGAAGACTAATTTGCAGTTCATCTTTTATAGTTAATCTGTACACAATTTCTAGAACATCAAGCAATATGAGGCCAAAGATCTTACTGAGTTTGTTGTCCTGTTTGCAAATCTCAAACAGCCTTATCTGACGTTTGTTTTAGGATAAAATGATACACAGCATTAATGCTCTGGCTCTCTTGATTACGGAGCCCTTTTTTTCATCTGAGACACTAATTTAAGTCGTTAATAAGGAGAGAATGAGGCCTGCTGGTTCTTGATGTTTGTAGTGATGTAACACCTCACATGATTCCAGTGGAAATCTGTCATGTTTAGTTACAGGGTTTCTTTGGATTATGTTCACATTTGCTTTGAGAAAGCCGGATTGTGTAAAGCGTAGAAATACTGCTCGTTAATATTGCCATGGGATGTATTATCTGTGCATGTACAGGGAGGTTTTGTATGAAGACCAAACTACTGGAAGAATATCCAACCTAAAATGGGGCCTGTTCTTTCTGCATTTTGAATTATTAATAATGATTTCTGTTTGAAGTCTCTTTGATAGCACCCAGGCTGTTTCATTGTTTCTGAATCATTAAATTCTGCCTAGACGGGTAGTACTGTTGTACTGATCCAGATAATAGGGCAAAGTATTGACACTGCAGCAAAACACTAGATTTAAAAACTTGCATCAGAAGCAGCGGCAGCTGGTGGTGTCAGGGGTTTAAGGTATCTGTATTTTCTATTAGTCGCAATGTCAAAATCAGGGTCATTTGACAATTAAAGCTGCACTTTGTAATTTGTTTTTTTTTGTTTAAAATTGACTAAATTATAGCGAGTATAATAAGCGAGTAAATCAAGAATTCGTTTACCAAACAGTGCTTATCCTGAATCTCTACAGGACTATTTGGTTGTACCGCTGCGGTGTAGCCCAGTACCTGCGTGATTCGTCATAGACATAAACGAAGTTGGCTCTGGAAACAGTTATCTTCCGCGAAATGTACACAGTTTCTTTTATTAACCGCTAGAGCGCCAAAAGTTACAGGCTGCAGCTTTAACTAATTTTCCTTCAAAATTACCAATCAGGTTTGACTAAATTGTATTGTTATGTATTTGACTCTGATTGAGAGAGGGCCTCTGTCAAGGTCCGTTTATGGCAATAGTAGAGGATGTTATGAATTGTTATATCGTGCAAGGCTGTTTAATTAAATTCAATCTGTTTCCGCCGCAGACAAAGCTCTTTGAAACCATTAAAAGGTAAATGAAAGGGCTTTCAGTGTTTATGTAATTAAAGCTCTGAAAACACCACTTAGTTTCTTTGCATAGATCATGCCCATAAATTAAAGTCACTTCCCAGGGCTCAATTCTGGGAATTTTTCTATTCTGGCCAGTGGCTGAAAAATATATATATATTTTTTTTCGTCCTGCAATATGTCAACTGACCCTACAATCAATCAGTCAATCCATTTTTATTGATAAAATAGTTATTTTATTGCTTTTGACCCATCTAACATCATATTCTACATTTTAGATACCAGTAACGTTTTAAAATTCTTGTTACCACAATTCTTGATACCACAGAAAAAAAGCTACTAGCCTAACGTTAATGAAATTAATCAAATAAGAACAATTTAACCAATTCTAAGCAACATCACTAATAAATACAACTAAATAAAGATATAAATAATATGCAACCTTTTTTAAGTATAGTAGGTTTAACAGTGGCGTTCAGGTGCAGAAATTAAAAAATTCGGTAGTCTTTGCTGTATAAATTAAATATGTTTATAATGTAAATATAGTTATTTTCCCTTTTTATTGTTTGATTAACATAAGAGAAGTATTGTATATTAGGCTGCAGTCACTTTAAGACCTAATGCACAAATTTAATATAATCTGATTTCTTTCTCATCTGTTTACATCTACTTAAATTCTATCGACTGTCTAAACTGTCCCTTATGCTAGCCCTGGGCTATCGAGCAGTCTTTTTTGTCGAGCCTGCTTCCAATAAAATTTTGTGAAAGGCTGTTTACTCTCGTTTGCTTAGGAAGCAAATAGGAATCAGATGTCCATTTTCTTTCAAATTAAACTAAAAGAAAATCTTCCCCACAGACACCTTTCAAAGGCAGAGATTATCCCAATTTCAGCTTTTCAGTGAAGTCCATGGCCTATGAAATGACATTTGTCCGCTCTGTGAAAACTTTGATTTAGTGCATCCATATTTAACTTAAAATTGAACCTTTGATGTTTTGACTGGTCCCTCCATTACACTGAAATGTCACTTCTTTTATATAACTAGTTCAGTGAGTGTTCGTTAAAGGATGTAACGGAAGTCAATACAACTTTAATGAAAGAATATGATTGACTGGTTTATGGCCCATTTTAATGGCCATTGTGAAAAACTTTGACTCAGTTACACACACTCACTGATATTGAATTTTGAATGTATTGCAAAGGTGGTATACTACACAACTCTATTTAAAAGCTAACATAAGCTCACAACACGACAAAATGCTCCCGACCACTAGGGGGCAGTTGGTCTGCCGAAACGGCTATTCTGCGAGGTACACTGTGGGCTGTGTTGGTAGTAAAACTTTGTTGGTAGGACCCACAAAATGGACAATGCATCGCAAACTGAAGTAAGGTCCAGGGGCGGTTTTAAAATCAGGTACAAACAGGTACAGACTGCCCACGAATATTTTTGACATGCGAACAATAGCCGTTTCTGCAGAACAACTGCCCCCTAGTGGTCGGGAGAATTTCCATTTGTGTTGAGGCTCAATGCTGTTGTGTTGTGAGCTTATGTTTGCTTTTTAAATTGTGTTGTGCACTACTGGGCCACCGTACATTGCAGAAGAAGTCTATTCTGTTACACACACAAATATGCTATATTGTGGGTGCAAGTCTTGAGCATCATAAGTTTTTTTTTTTTTTCAAAAAGAATGTTTTTAAATATTGAATACTTGCCCTTCATTTGATTCTGATCTGTTGCATGATATTCCTTAAAGAGTTGTAAATTTACATTTGATTACGCACTTCAGCCATTATTTATTTACTTGTGATTTTGAAGTTCAGTATCTGTTATTTGCTGTAATAAAAGAACCAATACATGAATTGCATCTCAGCTGTATTGATATCCCTGTCCAATAATATCTCTTGTCTTATACTACTGACGAACTATCCTGAATTTAGAGTAGTGTTGTTAGGACCTGCAGGCTATGTTGTGGTTGGATGTATTAATAGTAAGTTCTGTGAGTCTGCTGAGATCTAGAATAAAATATCTGGTTCATAGATGCTCTTGAGATGGCAGTAGCGAAGATACATTCAATAAAGCATAGATTAGAACAGCTCCAATTTCACAAGGTATCAGCAGCTGTAAGCTTTTGAGTTGAAAAATTTTTTTTTTTTTTTCTTCTCTAGTATTGGTTTTTGTAATTGGGATTTTTGTGAATTACTGAAGCATACTGCTTTCCTTTAATAATCTCCTGCCAGTCTGAACTTGTTCGGTGTACCAGAATAGTCTACACAAGGTCATAACTCTGTGAGCCTGGGTTTCTGTGTTGACACACAGAGAAAGAGGATGGTGGTAAGATTTATAGGGCAAATCCTTACACATCAGGGAAGATGTCCCCATGACTTTGATGACTGTATGTGCAGCAGACGGCTGTGTGCTGCCGATAAGCTGTGTGTACGTCACTAATAACACACTTCCCTTTAGCAGATAACATTGACCAGACCACACATTCAAATCTCACAACTGTTAATAACGTGCAGAGCTTTAAGTAGAATGCGTGACGTACAGTGGTGCAGTTTCATTTACGATTATATTATGATGCATCATATTGAATCATGAGGTATTGTGTATTTACTGTACCACACTCTAGGTGTTTGCTGATATTCAGCTCTGGTCAGTAGTGATTGGGAATTGTGCCAGTCACGGGATAGCCAGCTTAACCTCTGTGGCTTTTTAATGTAGCTCATTACTCTAACTCTTACTCACTGATTTAAATAAAGCTCTGTCAGCCCTTCAATGCCCCGAGCTGAGATTTCCATGTAATTGCACATGCATGAAGAAGAGGGTGACCTTTTCTCTTTAAAGAAGGATATTTCAAATGCATGTTATTTTGTTTCATTTTAATTGTTCAATAATAACCTTTCTTGCCATAAACTTTTCTGCCATCACTCATGTATTTCAAATTCTGTGACTTTTTTCTTGAAAAAGAACTGTAAGTCATCTACTGTAAGTGATGTTTTCATCACAAATCCAGTATAAACATGTATGAACATTACAGAAGTTATTGTTTTTTTTCTTTTGAGTCCCATCATTGACCAAATCTAGTGTAATGCATCTTGACCTGGTATATCAGAATTATTTTCTGTTTTGCATAATACTATAAAAAAAGAGCATTGTGATATTGTACAATTGTTTTGTAAAACTGCATTTGTATTCTTGGAAGGCAACATAATGTTATATATTTTACTGAAAATTAGGACATTTTAATTCAACATTACAAACTCATAAAAGTGTAAAATATGAAACATACATGGATGAATCCTTCACACTAGTACAATATATAAAATGTAAGGAATAATTGACGACAGGCCGTTGAATTATTAGAAAAATAATGCTTTGCATCGTGGCCGCATCACCACCTTGGGTGTGCATTATTTTTCTAATAATTCAACGGTCCGGAGTCAATTATTCTGCTTATACTACGGTTGCCACACCTCAAGACATCGATCAGATGATATATTTCAAGGGATTCGTCCGGTTTTTCTACTT
>JAUMHP010000073.1:8739814-8755904 GCA_032361065.1 Enteromius trimaculatus | reverse complement strand
AAAAGGTGAACGGATGGATTCCACATGCCTGGTTCCCACTGTGAAGCATGGAGGAGGAGGTGTGATGGTGTGGGGGTATTTTGCTGGTGACGCTGTTGGGGATTTATTCAAAATTGAAGGCACTTTGAACCAGCATGGCTACCACTGCATCCTGCAGCGACATGCCAACCCATCCGGATTGCGTTTAGTTTGACGATTTATTTTAAATCGTCCAACGATTTTATTTTTCAACAGGAAAATGACCCCAAACACACTTCCAGGCTGTGTTAGGGCTATTTGACCAAGAAGGAGAGTGATGAAGTGCTGCGGCAGATGACCTGGCCTCCACAGTCACCGGACCTGAACCCAATCGAGATGGTTTGGGATGAGCTGGACCGCAGAGTGAAGGCAGAGGGGCCAAACAAGTGCTAAACACCTTTTGGAACTCCTTCAAGACTGTTGGAAAACCATTTCAGATGACCTCTTAAAGCTCATAGAGAGAATGCCAAGAGTGTGCAAAGCAGTAATCAGAGCAAAGGGTGGCAATTTTGAAGACACTAGAATATAAAATATGTTTTCAGTTATTTCACCTTTTTTTGTTTAGTACATAACTCCACGTGTGTTCATTCATAGTTTTGATGCCTTCAGTGAGAATCTACCAATGTAAATGGTCATCAACACATTGAATGAGAAGGTGTGTCCAAACTTTTGGCCTGTACTGTATAAACATGTAGATATTTTCAGAATGTATACTGTATGTGTGTGTATTTATATATAAATAATAAATATACACAGCACACATACATATATCATGTAAACAAAGACTTTTAGTTTGAATGCGATTAATCGCGATTAATTGATACGACAACTTAAGTTTAGATGCATTTGTCTGCAAGAATTTATCCTTGATATTTATTGAATATTATTCATAATATTATTACTATTATTTTAGCTTAACGTTTTTTAAAAATGCATTTTTAATTAAAAATGTATAGTGAGTACTCTACACCAGAACTATACGCTGTTGTTTATTTTTAAACAATTAAAACTACTGTAAATACAGAACAATATTTAAAATGACAAATTGTTAATCTCACATCTTCTATTACAAAGCTAAAGTAAAAAATCCATAACTTACATAAGAGATCTTTTAATCAACACCTTGGAATAAGAAATCGAAGCCTTGGGAAGCGAGTCTTCTTTAAAAAAACCTTTAAAAAAAATCCTTCCCACCGCAAACCTTTCAATTGTAGTATATGCCATTTTGTAAACTGATCTTGATTTTTGGAATGTATTTTTATTGAAATTAAAGCCTCCTCATTTTCTAAATTTCTCACGCCCTAGTCTAAACGGCTCATCTGACATTTAAATGTCGCTTTTCATCAAGGGACTCGGGCAGCAGCACAGGTCTTGCTAACATGCCCCGTCTGTCACTGTGTCTACGTGTGCAAAACCTTTCTAATTAATTCATGCTAGCCATTTATGAAGGTCTCTTATTGCAGCTGGGGAATGTTTCTGTCTTTAATTGAGAGATCCATTATAATCTCTCTTAGCTTTGTGTGAAATCACAGAATGTAAATCTGGCATTGTAAAAGTCAAGGCCAGCAGCCGTTCAATTTCCATTTAAATGAATCGGAAGGTTTTCAAAGATTGACACTGATGTGAATTGAGCTGTGCGGAATGATGAAATGAGCATCATCTGTCTTTGTAGGATGAGAGAGGTCTAAAAATAACATTGGTGTGAGAAGTGTGTGTGTTTGTGTGGATCAGCACCAGGTGTTTGGGTTCAGGGGCTGATATAATATATTTGTTTTTTTCATACAGGAACATGGATGAGACTCCTACTTGAATTGCCTAAATACAAATATAATGCCCAGGAGAAAATATGAAACAGACTTTGTTTACTCGGAGCAAAAGCAGTGATTCTTGCTGAGAGAAGGGCACAGGGCTTTCATGAAGACCGAGAGAAATGGAGGGGGAGAGCTTGTTGTAAATGTCTTGAATAATTTCAGATGTCTTGGTGGGTGGTGAAAATTCCAGAGTGTACATATTTGAGAATAATGTCGCTTTATGTTGTTGGAGTCTTTTCTGTGAACCACCATGGTATTTTCTTGAACTTGTTATCAAGGTTTGCTGTGGAAATGACACTAGAGGTCTGAATTCCCTCAGGTCCCACCTAAATAGATTTGTTGTGGTGTGAGGAAAATGTTGTAGGTTGTGGGCAGGCAGTATAACGAAATAAAAGTTGTTGGCTGAAGCAGGCTGTCTGTTATTTATTATTTTTTTGTTTATCTGTGAAGCACATTTCTCGGTTCCCTTTAGCATTGGCAAGTCTGAAACATTTCTGTAAATTAGTTTCTTTTAAACATCAAAAACTTTATTCGGGTTTAAAAAATCACAAATTCTGGATTGCTGGAAGGATGTTTATTAAAAAGATTAAGTGTGCAAGTTGGCAGCAGGTGGAGCAGAAATACAATTCTGTTGGAGAAGGGAATGGAACTTGAGGGAACAGGTGGCTCCTGGATTGGGAAAATCTGCCCCACATGGACCAAAACATTGCTTGCTTGTATTAATGAGAACAATTTGATATTTCATAACATGATAGCCTGTAGTTTAATAAAATTAAAATTATCCCTGGAAAATAAGTGCATTGTTTTAATGCTCATTTATATCATGGTCAACAGGAGGCTGGGCATCACTGGTGATATAAATGTTGAATATTTCAAGCTGTTTTTTTGACTTCATGACTTAAATTTGATCATTTGTTATTACTCAGAAACTGCAAGCCTATTGTATTAAATTTTAAATATATATAAACCATTCAAAAGTTTAGATTCAGCAATGTTTTTTTATATTTTGGAAAGAAATAAATACGTTTGTTCAGCAAGGATTCATGAAACTGATCAAAAGTGACATTTAGAATTTTGTTTAGATACTACAAATGCGTTCTGTTCCTGAAACAAGGTTGAATAAACGTTTTACAGTATATTATATAAGCATTATTAAGAAGTATTGAGCATCATATCTATTTTCAACATTGATGATAATAAGAAATATATCTTGAGCACCAACTCAATGTATTAGAATGATTTCCGAAGGACATTAAAGCCGCTATATTGGCAAATTTTTCACAATAGTTCACATTTTAAATATATCTTTGATCAAACATGGGTGTTTTTCAAAAGACAAATAAATCATACTGAACCTAAACTTTTTAACGGTAGTTTAAATATATTCCTGCATTTAAATGTAAAACTTGTTTTTTTGTTCATCTTTTTTGGTTATAATTTTGTGTTCTTTTATTTAAAAAATATTTTATTTACAGTAGCTACTGTGTATTATTTATTTATTTATTTACTTGGTCTGTCCTTTGGTTTTGACCTTTGAGCTTATTATTTTCCTAACAAATGCTTAAATATAACAAAGCGTATTCTACAGTATATGAGATAAATGAAACCCCACTGACTAAAGTCCTGCTGTCATACTTCATTCAACTGATCATCTTTAGCGCGTGCAGCTCAAACAGAAACGCAGAACATTAATTGTCATATGCGTACGGTTATAATACATAATACGGTTATACTACTGTAAAAAAAAAAAAAGGTGAATTCTTGGGGTTTCGATTTTGTATAATGTTATCTGTTTGAATGGAAACATAAAAGATTATTTACCCCGTTTGTATCTGTGAGGCGTGTGTTCCACATTTTGTGTGTGTTTATTTCAGTAATTATGACTGTCGAATGACTGATGGACTTGACTCTTATTTTGCCCCGCCACGAAACATATGATTCAACTATCAGTCGACTATTGGCAAGATTCGAAAATTTTGATTCAATTGTGAAAATCCTTAGTCGGGGACACCCCTACTTTATTCTCAAACCAGCCTGGATTTTAAGCTATTTTGTTAAGCTAAATTTAGACAAGTCAAACCTAGAGTCAGGTCTGCATGACTCATCATGTAACACAAACATTCAATGACCAGGGATATTACAGTACCGCACATCATTGGCTGAACATAATCTGCCCTTCCTCAGTGTGTGTGTGTCTTTTTCGGTTATGCGTCTTTGTGTGTGTGTGGGCATGAGTGCAGTGACTCATACAGCCAGCAGATTGAATCAAGAGGGAACAATAGATTTTAGCAGAACAAATGGTCAGATGGGAAAGGCATGGATCAAAGAGCCGTATTACCTGTTTCCTGCCTTGTTTTACCTTCTGTAGGCCACAACAGCAGCACTCTTGATTCTTCTTACATCCTCCAAGATGACAAGACAACATCCCTCGCAGAGAGGAAAGGCCACACCGCTGGGCCTCGGGCAGCTGGAGACTATTTTAGACCGAGATCCATGTTTCCTGTGGCCTCAGTGGACCCCCGCCTCTGCTTTTACTTCAGACATCAAGTATCAGTTTTACGCAGCATCAGTAAAGCACTGAGGAATACGAACAGACTCAAAGCAGCTCAATTAGATGTGGTATGTTTTTTTTTTTTATTCCGTTCACGCCTCCTGGGCTCCTTATCAGGGTTTAACAAATCTGCAGCCACAAGTGCCAAGTGTTTTTTTTTTTTTTCCTGAGATAAACTCTAATAGGTTTCAAACACTGTTTTGCATATGCTTGCTCCGAGGCTACACATTGGAAGAATCATCTTTTGTCCTTGACAAATCTGTTACTCTCTCTGCCTGCTTTTTGTTTCTCCGGTCATATTTACATTGTTTAATACATTTTTATGGTCAAAATCGATGGTTGTCGTGAATTTCACTTGAGGGTGAAAGATTCCCCAAACTCAGATTTTGCATAGGATTCAAGTGATCATGTAAATTATCTGCATTGATCAACAGAAGGTTGTGACTGAGCTGTGTTTCATACCGTATGTTACACTACTGTATGCAACTGACAATGAATAATAGACTTTTTTTTTTGGCAAACAAAATTTTGCTAATGTCTTATATGCTAAAAACTCTACTATGCTAAAAAGTGACACATTTTCTCATTTTCCTCAGAAAATGTACAAATTTCATTTATTTTCTCATTGTGAAGATGTCGCCAACATTATTATGATTGATAATGGCAATAAACCATCAAGACATACATTTCATATGTCGTATTTTTAAATGATGATGGATTACGGAGAATGAGATTCTGGCATAGAGTTTGGCTTAGAAATTAATTTAGAAATTGGACCAGACAGGTATAGGATCTTTTTTCCTTCTGATAACAGATCCATATTACACTAAATATAAGAGTTTGTTTAGGTGTATTAACAAATATTGACGACAGGTGAAAAGCTTTTCCAAAACAGATCTGACATCCTTTTTTTTTTCATCGGTTAACCAGCCTAACATGTCATTCCAGTTTGTCCGGTTGGGTGACATTGGAGTTAGAGTAAAGTTGCTTTACATGTCATTTGAATACCGTGTCATCAGAGCAGTTTGTTTACACTCAACCGCTCTTCGCTCATAGTTTAACGTTCCCATGACTTGTCAGGTTCACCGAAATGTGAAAGACAGAGAAAGGGATATTCCCACACTAGAAATATGACAAGGGCTTCCGTATTGTCTTACGCCCAAACTCAATTATCTTTGCACCTATAGCCCATGTGCTCCATTGTAACAATATGGATGGTGTCGTTTTCTTGTCACTTTTTGTTAGTTAAGAAAAATGCATTTGTTTGTGAACGTGTGACATCAGGGCCTACTGTATATATGAATGACTGCATTCCAAGTGATTCATTTATTTTTACAGTTCATATGTCTCAAAGCATTCTGCTCTCGGAAGTATTGACAAAGGATTATATTTATACTTTCTTTCCTAATAACTTTCAAGGCTCAGTTTGCTCGCTGTTGATGCGTGAGAGGTTAATCTCATTTCTCCAGACATCTAAGCTATTGAATTTCATGGTGTTTCTTTTCGGAGGAGAAGAAGGCTTGTGAATGACTTCTGCCGTCATAGACAGGAAGAGACAGCGGTTTGCTTAACAGAAGGGTTAGGAAGTTAATTGAAAAGACCTTGTTTCATCCACGGGAGCCTTATTTTACTTTCTGTTCATTATCATGTGCTGGAATCTTACAAAGGAACAATAATTGAAAGAATCCTATATCTTCCTTTCTGGATATAGGTGGGAGGATTTTTAAAGATATGCTTGTTTCACTTGCTTTTGATCAAAGGAGAGTTTATTAATATTGTCATAAATAGTGAAACGGTTTCATCTTTTGCAGATAATTGATACACTGGACTAGAGAATTGATCTCCCTTCTGGCCAAAAAAGGGTTTACTGTAACTCTTGAAAGTGAAGAAATCGTTATTGTGAAGTAAAATAATTAAAATTAATATATAACCTATTATAAAATTTACATTTTTGTAATATTGGCTATCAGTATTGTTCATGGTATTGTATTTGATCAACATTTTAGTAGTGTAATACTCTCCAATGTGTTGATTTTGGCTTATAAGTAGCTGATCGTATACCTTGTTGTTAAGTGAGACCACAGTAATAAAGCTGAAGGTCACAAGTAACAGCACGTGAAAGTGACTTCTTATTCCTGCTTGACTGTTTTTCTTTTTGCTCCCTCTTTTATTTTTCTCTCTCCAGCGTCCTGCCTCTCTGACTGTCACAATCGATTTTGGAGATAAGCAGCCTTTAAAGTCTCATTGCAAGCTGCCAAAAATCTCCAAGCTGCATGATGGACTATGTCAAATTGCCATCTATATTTATCCATGCATGAGCTCATTTCATGACAGTGGCTCGTTGATGCCTCTGTATCAAATGGCAGGATGTAAAGCAGACATTGCCTGAGATAAGTGTCCAGTAAAGATATAAATGTATGCTTCATGGACACTGAGACTGTCATCATATTAATGATGTGTTGTCAAGAGACCTGTCTTTTTCCGATACTGAACAGATTGCTTTTTATCTGTCTTCAAGGACAGGTGTAGACCTTTTCCATCTCATACCTCTCAGAGAGGTCATTGGCCTGATGGTTGAAGTGGCTTTTCCATGTCAACTTTAGGGCAATTGACGGTCTGATAAAGATTTTGTTAATGACCGCTATCCTTTTGAATGTTGCTACATATAAGCGGAACTGTATACACCTAGACCTGGATGAAATTAGAGCTGGGTTATGCAATGAATATTAGCATGTTAATTATGCTGACAGCAACAGAAGTGCACAAGTACACAGCGATCAATCAAGTGTGTGTAAGTGAGTCAGTGAAATCCTGTGTTTTTAGTGCTTTTGAGTGGATTCTGAGTTTTACACAATCACAAACCCTTTCGTTATAATCAAAGCATTTAAATGATATAAATATGAGGTGTATTTTGCAGTGTAGACAGCAGCTTTAATTATAAAATATAGCTGCAAGCAGCGATGGCGGGCCATCAGTGCGAATGCCACCCCGGTGGAATCAGGAAAACGGTGCACAGCAGACACATGCGTTTACAGTAAACCCATTGACAGTCTGGTTTTAAGTTATACAGCAATGAAAGGGTTAATCCAAATCATTAAGACAAACACACAGAAAGTATATTTTAAGTTTGAAAGCTCTTTAATATAACTTTAATTATATCAATAATTCTTCATCATAATTCTATAGCATTTATTATTAATGTTAAGTAATATTACATTTGAATCCTAAACTATTAAAAATGAACATTTTATCAGAATAATCAGACCATTAGATTTCCAAAATAATCATTAGTGACAGCCCTAGCTGATATTGTAACAAGTAGCTGTTCTGACTAGACGCCTAGAATGCCTTTTTCTTGGGGGGCAAAAACAATCACCTTTTTTAAATGATTCTGTTTACCAAGCCCCATAAACTGCCAATCAGAGAAGTGTGATTTATCACTTACCAGAACATGTTTCCAACTGCTCCAGAGTCCATCTGATGCATGGCGTTGTAGCTGTTCAGCAAGGGAAACCGCCACACAGTTGTTGTGCTGATATTAGTGTCAGTGGAAGCTATGGAATCAGCAGGGCATTGGTGACTTTAACACACCATGGGCCTTAGCATTTAGGCTACATCCACACGAAGCCAGATCCTCCCCTATCTGCTCTTTTTTTATCCTTGTCTCAAAAATATCCGTGTCCACGACAAACCACCAAACCGACACAAAACGATGTAGTACACATGCCAGGCAATTATAGGCCGCTGTTATTCTGCCACAGAGATACACAAAAGAGGGAGAAGACTTGGAATATGTGCAATGTTGCGAAATGTCTATATGCTAAAAAATGAGTGCGTATACAGCTAAATGTGTCTTCGTGTTGACAGGGCCAACTCTGTAACTTACCTGGTCTTTTATGGTGTTGATGTTCCTTTCGCTTTCACTCACATTTGTGTGCAGAGAAAACAAAAATAAGGATTTTATTCAACATTCCTCTCTTTGCGTCAGAATGCTGGCTCCTGCGTCCTCAGTACCAAACACAGACTTGCAGGGAAGATATGAAATTGTTTAATAAAGTGTTTGTTTTTCTTTATGCACAGAAGTTGATGAACCCATGTCACAAGAACAATTTTATCATTATCTTACTGCCCTTCTGGGCCTTGAATGTGGTAGTTTACAGAGGGTCAGAAAGCTCTTGGATTTCGTTAAAACGGTCTTCATTTGTGTTCTGAAGATGAACAAAGGTCTTATTAATGGAGTGTAGCACTAAAGAAGTGTAGCACTTCTGCCTATAGTGTAGGGCAGCACGATAACAGAAAAAATTTAATATCACGATTATTTTGCTCAAAATGTTTATCACGATTAATAATGATGATTATTCCTTTGGTAATGAACTTTTATTCACTTGTGTATTCTTGTTGCACTTTACAGCCACAAATAAAGAAAAATAAACAAACCAAACATCTTTAGAATGGAGAGTTTTTCATAGCTGTGAATAAATATAGCTGTGCAAATAAATAAAATTATATCTGTGTCACGCCCAGCTGGAGCTGCCAGTCAAAGACTTCTATTGGCACTCCAGCTCTCAATGAACTCTATGTGTTTCATGTCTGTTACTCCTGGACTCCATTTCCCAGTATGCCTCTCTCCTTCACAGCTGCTGCTTGTTAGGTTCATCATTCAATCATCATCTCCACCTGTATAAGTACTGGTTTGTTTGTCTGTCTAGTTGCTGATCATTGTATGTGGCTCGTCCCGTCTCTGTAAGCACTTTTTCCCTGTTTATCCTTGTTTGTATATCGATTCCCCGGTTTTGACTTCTGCCTGCCTCCTGACTACGACTCTGTCTTACCTGTATTGCTCTGTTTGCTTCGTATCTGACCATCGCCTGTTCACACTGCCTTGTGAGTTGTTCTGCAACCTTTTAAATAAAGAACTTGCAAATGGATTCGACTGTCTCGCTCCTGGTCTGTAACACAGCCACTATGACAGCCAACAATTTCTCTGTTCATTAACATGCTAAATTGGGTTTAGTTAAATAGGCTTGGACATGGTAGTCTTTAATGCACAAGGCAATGGTTATACAAGAACAGAAATATTTATTATTCTATTTAGTAAATATTTAAATGTATTTAATTTTTTTTGAATAATTAATAAACATGCAAATGCGTGACAATTTGGATTTACCCTATTTGATGTTTTATTACCATATTTGATGTTAAATTTAATTAGTCAAAATTTTATTTTAGTTGAACTGTATACAGTATGTTATATATTGTCATCATCCACAATACACTTTCCAGCATTTTTGTAATGCAATATATCGTTAGGCAGCTACAAAACAGTATTGAATTGGAATTTATTGGTAATCAGCAGTTGATCATACCCTATGTTTGCAGCCAGCCTCCTTAAATGGACAAAGCACCATTGCAGTGCTGCATCCTTCCTTTACATGTGTCATTAAAGTCTCTCGAGTGATTCCTGGTGTGCCACATCTGTTAGGGCACTGCATAGGGAAGCGTGGGCACTGCTGCTGATGATTCTGTGAACATAAAATACCTATGAATACTTTCACTTTATCATAAAATTAATAAAAAAAGAAAAGTAGGTCAGCAGCACTCACTTGAATAGTGTCATAGAGGAACTCTTTTTTGCAGTATCTGCAGGGCAGTTTGCGTTTGGGACACTCTGAGACAGAGTGCTGGGCCAAGAGTCTCCGCACCATACGGGCACCACATTTATTCTCACAGTACACACTCTCTTCTGGACAAACACCCTGGTGATTCTGAATGAGGACAGAGAGTGACAAAATATTAGACAAGCTTGCAAGTGTCAAAGCTGTGGTGCATTGTTGAAATAAGATTAAACATGGTTTGTGCTATTGAAACCATCAAAATATTAGAAATATTAACAGAAGCAAAATGACAAATATTACTAAACTAAAATTATGTATTTGTATGACAATGTATCAGACGAGGTAATTGTGATACTGACAAAACATCTGCATATATCTGACCTCATATGCCTCCCCAGTGAACTCGTCCCCGCAGTGGTCACAGTATAGTTTTCTCTTCACACAGTCATGCTGCAGGTGCTCCGGCAGTTCACGTCGCAGCAGTTTCACGTCGCAGCGGTTTGGACATGACACCACATTAAACTCACACACGGACAAATGGGCCTGGAGAAACGCAGTGTGAGAGTGAAGATGTTTACCAAGGCTGCATTTACTGTAGATGATCTAGACACATACTCACAAAATATCTTAAAGCTTAAAGTATCTCATAACTCAGCGATATAGGAGATAATCTTTAAAAAAGAGGCGTGTCAGTCTTAAAGGGGTAGTTCACCCAAAAATAACAAAAAAAATCTGTATTAGATTTCTGCAAACCCCACCTTTACTCTCCTTAAGACTTCTCTCAAGTCTTAGTAAAATCTTTGTGGATAGGTTTTAGGAAAAAATAAGTCTTAAATAAAGAGCTAAAACTTTTACTGCTCTTTACCGGAACTCTTAGTGGTAAGACAAACCGTTTTGGGAATACGGGCCCAGAAATACAGTGCTAACAATAATATTGTTGAAATATTAGTTGAATATTAACATGATACCTCTATGCAAAGTTGACTTTTCAGCAGCCATTACTCCAGCCACATATCATATGATTGTTCAGAAATCATTTTAATAAGCAAATTAGTTGTTTGGTGTATGTTTTCATGATACTTTAAGATACTTTAGTGAAAGAGAATGGTATTTAAACAAAAAAGAAATATTTTGCAATAACTTTCGATCCCTTTAATGTGTCCTTGGTATTTGTACATACTGTAGTATAATCATACATTTGTATACATTTTAAAAGAGGAGTAACTTACATATAGACCACTAACATGCGAACACTTTTTAAAGACTTCAGCAGCCATAAACAAATGATTTAATCCTAAAAAGTGCTATGTTGAAATATTTAGAAACATGACGGATATTTGTGTTTGTGTGCCTTTTGTTGACCTGCAGGAGCTTGTTCTGTGCGGTCCAGCGGCAGCCCTCCTCACTGTGGATGCAGCGGATGGGCAGGGCAAGAATCTGCTGTTCCAGCTCCAAATCTGGAAAAATCTGCAGTCAAAATGACAAATCTGTCAGATTGTTTAGAGTAGAATGTATGAGAACATTTGAAAAGCATGGAAGTCAAGCAAGATTGCTGTCGTTTATCACAGCTGTGATTACTAATAAAATTGGGCATGAAATATTGCTTTTACTGTATACGTAAACAATGAGGTATGAGAGGCTGTGCTATATTGTGAATAAATCACTGCTGAAGGGCGTTGTAATGCACAACATAAAGTAGAGTGCCTGCAACCCCTTCAGCCGTAATTTATAAAACGGTTACCACACAATAAAAAAACTATATGTATTATTATTATATGTATTTTTGAAGCAAGTTCTTTAAATGCAGTCCAACAGTAAACAGCAAAATAGTGTTCTGAACATGCCTCTCTTTCTAATAGAGCTTAAATAAAAACAAAGAATAGGTTTATCATCCTCTGTATACTTTTTAACACTTCTATATTTTATATTTTCACACACATAAATCTGATTTGCGGGATCCCAACTAACAATTTTATGTCATAAAAATTCTTTTAACGTTATTAAAGGGTTCTATTCCCCATTATATAAATGTTCTAAGAACATTTTCCTAATGTTCCCAGTAAGTTATAAAAGCATTATGTTTGAATGTTCTTAGATGAACGTTCTTGGAACGTTCAAAACAGACATTTTTTTCAGACGTTGTATTAAAGCTATTGTTTGGTTATAGTTATTAAAAATGTTTTTAGAATGTTTTATCAACTGCAAATAACATTAACGAAACATTTTATTAATGTTACGCAATAATGTTTTGGATAACTTTGAGAGAACCTTTTATCCAAAGTCACAAGAACATTTCCTGTTATAGCTGGGATAGCATGAGATTGAAGTGTTAACCCCCTGGAGGCATATAGGTTGGTTTTATAATTGATATATCCAATTTTTGGAGCTTCAAAATAATGGTCACTATCCACCAGCATTAACCTACCAAGCTTGGAAGAGCCAGAATAGAAAAAAAGAAGTAGAAGAAAGTCATATACACCTAGGATGGCTTGGGGATGAGTAAATTGTGGGGTAATTTTTGATTTTGGGGGAATTTTTTTTTTATGTGTGCTAACAGGGCGAACAAAGGCAATAGGCCTTTTTATGCGTTCCTTATGAGCCATCTAAATCTAGAAAACCCTGTGCACATAGGTATGCTTCTACTGTGTAACGGTGGTGGCTGCCCTAGCATACAGTAAATTAACAAACTTTTGTTAAAGAGTGTAGCGGGTTGGCTGTCTTTTTACTTCTCCGTTAATCCGTTAACTCTGCACTCATACTCCTGCAAGCCTTGCACACAAACTTTCTAACGCATCTCCCTCAGGACAGGTACGACACACCTTCTTAATATCCCTCTTCCTTCCTCCGTTAAATGAAACACTCCACCCACTGACATAAAGTGAAAGTAGAACAGTGTCAATGTGGCACTAATTTCCTGCATTGCCACATCAGTCTCTTCTTCTTACCTTCATTCACAGTATAGAACAGCAGTCTATTTTAACGTTTATGACAGCACTGAATAACCATCCAATAATTCACTGAAATGTGTTTTGCTTTTAAATTAAATGAATTAAAAACCACTTGTGCTGTGAATTTTGGCTGGGAAAAAATAACATTTACAATCATAAATGGGAGTGAAAGGGTTTTCTCGCGTCACTTTACTGTGATTAAGTCTTTACTTTGATAAATAAAAAAATAGCTGCATTATTAGTGCACATGTAAGCATAGTTAATGACTCCTGTCATGTTACTAGTGGCGTAACAGTCAAAGAATGTAAATTTCAGTGTTGTTGGACTGTGTATCAGGAGCACTCCTGCAAACACTGCTTAGCCAATCAAATTTGAGGAAATAAACTTTTTTTTTTGTATGCAGCTTTAATATATTTAGCTAATGGCCTTGGTTAGAATAAAACAAATATATATTTTAAGTTTAAACATGCATTGTTTGAATGTTCTATCCACTTTTTTCCTGAATATGGAAGTAAGCCTATGGGTGAGGCTTCCAGTTCATTACCTGCTATACAGTAGGTAAATATCTAGGGGAATAACAATGTGCAGTAAGTGATAAAACTGTGTGTGCTACAAACCGTAAAACAGTGGTTCCCAACCACGTTCCTGGAGGCCCTCCAACACTGCACATTTTGCATCGCTCAATTGTTTTTGCAGTGCATTGTGGGATTGAATGAGCGCTCTCAAGAATGTCCACTATGGTTTCGGACACCACTTAAAATGGCTGTGCCCTCAAAAAGTGCACTATTTGAGGTTATAGGGGGCGATTTTCAAATACAATGATCACATGACTGCTGAGGTAATTTGACTGATATTTGAAGGCAGCAAAGGATGTATTATTCACTGCCTATATGATTTCCCACTGTCCTGTGTGTTCATTTCTATTCAGTTCTAAGTTGGAAAAAAAATGGCAGCTATATGTTGCAGTTGGTGGTCAGTTTGTATGTAAACCCTCTTGAAAAAAAAACAGCACATGCTGGTAGCAGATGTTTTGAAGCACTGCTGCTGGTTTGTTGGTTTAAGTTGGTATGTGCTGGCTACTAAGCAATAGCTCCTGTTCAGGACCAGCTTATCAAAACATACCTAACTGGCATATGCTGGGGTTTTTTTCAACAGGATGTATGTTTTTGACTGACTTTTCCAAATTTTGATGTCATTTCTGGCAAAAAAAAAAATAGTATTGTAGTAAATACACAATATTCACTTTGTTAATCAATCTCTTTCCTAACAAGCTTTTTCCTTCCACAACTGAAGCTGACAACCACTGTTCTATTGTGTATAACTTTGGACATCAGGAGAATGGTCCTTTGGATGAAATCAAAAGTCAGCTGTTGTGTTATGAGGGTGCACTTACTTTGGCATAATCCAGCGGCAGGTGGTCCTCTGGGCACTTGAACACACCTTCACTATAAAAATGTATCGGAGAAAAAAAAAGAAAGTTAATGATTCACATACATTCTGAAAGCTATGTTGTATATGGGAAAGAATCATCATGATAAATGTGTTGTTTTGAATTATATGTGTTCAAATTATGTAAAAGCTGGTTGTCTATTACTACAGCATTTTTTAAGATAAGGAATCTACGTATTTTTGCTCCCCTACATAATGGAAAGTGAATGTTACACATGAATGTGTTAGAATTTCATTTGCATTCAGTTCATTTTTACATTATACAGTATGTAGTGGGTTGAAAAGCAGTTCACAACAGCCACTGATTGATGCCTTCATGTTATAAAGCCTAAATGAATCACAGCCGAACTGATTTGACAGGAACTTTCGAAATCACCTCCCACACCACAAATTGACGAAGGGCCTTCAGGAGAATATGAGTGAATCATCCATCTGGCACTGTGACGTCCCCCAGCTTACATTATATGGGGAAGCAGTACGACCAACACAACTCATATTAATAGAGCTGTGATTTTTCCATTACGTATGATACAGAAGCATATCGTCATTTCAAAATCCTATGGGGAATTTTTTCCCAAAAGTCCCAACTAGGGAGCTTCATAAGATGTGATTGGTGCATTTTTAAAACAGATCAGAAGTTTCATGCATGTGCCCTCTTGAGCTTTTCAAGTGGATTTTGAATACATTTTCTTAAAAAAAAGTTTAACTTTTTTTAAAATTGTAGATTATTTATTAAATTTTATTCTTCAGTTGGTCATGTCTTATCTTCTCTGCATATGACGCCCTTAAAAAAGTAGTGCATCATGCCCCTCAGGAAGATACATGCTACATCATGTTAAAAATGTTGCCATATAAAATCACAAACCCTGTGTGAACTATTTTATGTCACTAACAATGACAATGAGAGCATATTTACTGCATTATTCTTGCCCTGAATGCCTGCTGACGGACACATTTTTAATCACTGCATACATTGCCTTAAAGCAATCTAATCCACAGATTTACACTTGAATTAGTACTTCATTTAAATTAATAGTCTAATTTAACAAAACATGTGTTAGTCTGATAAAATGTGAATGGACAAGACTGTCAATCATTATGATAAGATCCAAAGGATAACACAGGACAATGAATGTAATTGTTTCACTCATTATACCTGTGAGCAATACAGCTCTGTGTTATGACTGTGAGACTGAGAAGACAAGACATGGAATGCTAAGAATGGGTCATAACCCAAAACTGTGCTGTTGAGTAATACTACCAAATAAACTGACTCACTGCATACTTTCTTTTCACATTAATTTCCTTCTAAATCACAACGCTTCTAAAAAAAAATCACAAGAATTCTGTAATATTTTGATTCTTTTGAAAGAGAAAGACATGCTGCTTTATATAAACATTACTATGTAAAACCTTAGAGACAGAAAGCACTACGAGTCTAGCCTGAAGCATCTAGTGTCATCTGACATCTTGCTTGGCCAGTTTGGCGTTTGTTTATTACAACTCTGTCATAGAAGCAATTATTTTTAAGTGATACTTTCCACAAATACGATGACCAAAGCTATTGAATTATTTAAAAATAAATTTAAAAAATGCAGATGTGAATACACCTCTTCTATGATTAAAACGTTTTCATTTTTTATTTAAAAGGATGTGATCTGTCTAAAGATTTAATTTTTAAATATAAATCTCAGTGTA
>JAUMHP010000073.1:8704459-8718471 GCA_032361065.1 Enteromius trimaculatus | reverse complement strand
TATATATATATATGTAAAGGTTCACAAAAATTCACGGTTCGATATGAACCTACCCGTTGACTGCTAGAGGGAGTTCATTTGTCGTCCAGGTCAGTGAACGCTTAAGAGAAAGTTCATTCTCTGTCTAATCATTGGGAATTATGCTTGACACATCAAAGCAACTGTAATTTACTAAAAGCTTTTTGAAGTGAGCCTGTGATATTAAAAACAGGTACTGTGTGTCTCTAGTGTGAATTAGTAATGAACAGAGCAGATGCGGAGCAGTACTGCATGAGAATGCTATGTTGTCGCTTCTGGTAGGAGCTTGCTTTCGTATACCGTCTATAACCATTAGCTTTACATAAATTATAACTCCTACTGCCTACATAGTCAGCTGATTTCTGACGGTCATAGAACCTCATAAGTGACTGATTTGAAGTGTCTGCATTCGCAGCTACATGCTAATATCACTTCGTGTAGCAGACTAGTGGATGGTTGACACAAAATTGGAAACTCTGACATCATACACTTATATTCACTAGTATGCCGTTATTTTATAGAATACATTTTGAAATATGTAAAACTCTTACAGATGGAACAACACAAGGGTAAGAAAGATAGAATTGGTTTATTTATTGTCTTAATTGCTTCGTTTCTAATGACAGTGGGTTGATAGTGAGTAATAGTTAATAGAGAGTTACCTCAGTATTAATATAGTAACCATAAATGTATTTGAATAAGACTTATGATCACGTAGGAAGAGGATTTTACTTTTACACTGATGTGAAATTCTGGAAAAAAAATTTATGAAGAAAAAAATCAATAAAATTACATTTCTTGGCAGTTTTGTGAAGATTGCTGAAGCTGGACCTGGTGCTGCACTTCATTCTGAAACATGCAGCAAAAACAATTCATTCAACTGCAGCCTTTGCTCGCACTAAGCAATATCAGGATTTCAGTTCTGATTTAATTTGTGCAGCCTTAATGAAATGTGTTGAATTTAAAGCCATTTAGCAGCGTAACACCATGTTCTCCTCTGCAGGACTGGGCGACACATGCTGAAGCAGCCACAGTCCAACACACGGCCCTCCAGCACCATAAGTGAGGCCTCGACTGCCGTCACTTCTTCTACTCTGGACACCACTTCAGGCTCAAAGGTCAGTTACAACCTGATCCTGTTGAACAGACAGCAAAACTAGTCAAACTGTAAGAAAATAGACCTGGGCCCATATTCATGAAAAAAACGTAATGCTAAGAGTTGCTCGAAGTAACTGAATTCTCGAAAATGGGTATTAAAGATCGTACTAAAGAAAAAAGTCGTTCAGAAAGCATCTTAATGCTTAAAAGAAGCCTTAAGGTCCGATATTGTTAAGAGTATGGACTTTTAAGACCACTTAAAAGTGTGAGAGAGAGTGAAACAGGAAAAAAATATGCCGGCAATTTTAAAGGGAAGGCTTACAATAGACCCTACTCTTAAAAGCGCTCTTTGTTTCCTTCTTGGGAAAACCAACCAAGTTTTTATCTTTTCCTCGTTCAGAGTTGCTCTCAGATTGATCCTGAATCACATTCAAGCTAAAACTCCTAGTTAAAAACTTTTAAGCTAAAAAGCTAGAGCTCCGTGAGAGGATTCTTAGAATCTTTAAGAATACGGGCCCTGGTTTTTGTAGAGACAGAAGTAGAAGACAGTATATAGAATGAGACAAGCTACTTAACTTGACGGGACTCCCATTTGCAAAACATTCTCTGTGCTTGGTTAGCATCTGTCCTGGTAATTAGAGTGTTTATTCTTCTGTGCTGAGGCGTCAATTCCCAAGTGCTGGTGACAAACACAGGGTGATCAGAGCCCTCGACTGCCATCTCTGAGCAGAAACAAGACCAATGAAACGGATTGTGATTCGTATTGTGAGTGATTTGGTGCATATCTGTACAAAGATGCATTGTTTGGTATGCAGATGAGATGAATAACATGCTTTTTTCTCAGATATTAAAAAGAATAATCCATAATCCCTAAGTGCAATTTCAGCATTTTTGGTAGTCTGAAACTTATGTGTAAGTACATTCTAGCACACAGGGGCCTTGATAATACTATCATTATTATTATCTCTCAGAATGCACGCGCAAAAGTAACTGAAATGTTGTGATGGCCGACTGTCATAGTTTGATTAAAGAGCCGCGGTGCAATGCAGCAGCTGGAACGCTGCCTGTGTCATGTCCTGCCTGCGTTAGGACTATTCTAGATGAGTGAGTGCTTGTAGCTCTTGTCGTTTGGCAGCGATGGCGTGCAGTGGTGATGTATGAGTGCTCTGGCATGTGTGAGTGGTGGGCAGCATGTAGGCTTACGTTGCTTTGCCCACAGAATGCCAGCGGATGCTGTAAGATCAGCTGTGCACCCCTGGCAGATGGTCCAGACTAATAGATGATGAATGAGCTTTCAATCCCTCCGGTCATCTTCGGTTTATGTGTGTGTGATATAGGGATCCAAGTCCAGTGGAAGGGTTCATAGCTTCGGCAAACGGGATCATGCCATAAAGAGGAATCCCAGTGTTCCTGTCGTGGTCCGTGGATGGCTCTACAAACAGGTAAGAGAATTTGACCAATGCTTGTTTATTGATTAACTAAACATTCGATTTTAAATTATACTTTACATGACAGGCTTTCAGCCTTATAGACCCAGGAACCGACTTTTAGTATAGAAAGCCAGTTTTTATTACTGTTCAAAAGTTTGCAATCAGTAGGATTAAAAAAACAAACAAAAAAACTTTATTCAGCAAGTCAAAAGTAAACATTTTATTATGTTAACTATTATAAAACGGTTAGTTCCATTCCCGGATTCTGATTGGTCATCAGCTGTGTTTTATTTGATACAACGCTTCACCCTAACCCTACTGTTTTGTGTATCACTGAGCAACACCCTTAGCAGCCACCTTCAGCAACAGAAACAATGCCTAAAGGAGGTCGTACACGGTGCGAATTCGGACAGTCGGAAGACCGTATGGCCACACGTCACGTGACTTTGTTTACGGACACAGTGGTACACGGCGCGATTTTAAAACCTGCCGATTTCCGAGGCAATCACATTCATGAAATTCCGCACCTGAGAAAGAGGAGGAAGATATATTTTTCTTTGTGGCAGCAATGGCTTGCGAAAAAACAAGCCATAAAAAAACCGCTGTAAAATGTCATCTCAGATGACCCTGTCATGATAAATGCTGCTCGATATATCATACAGCGATATATTGTTCAGCGAGTTTGTCCTCTTTCTCGAGAGTCCGAATTCTCTGTGATGCTGCCATGTTCATCTTTCTTCTTCTGTGGTTTTCTTTTTTAGCTTCTGATTGGTCATTTCCAGTTTGCTCAACAAATCGGCTCGTACAACAGCACACACGTCACGCTTTCAATCTGACAGCTCCCGACGTTTTTTGACATGTTTAAAAATGATCGTGAGGTCGGGAAGTGCTCGTAAGGCACTCTGCTCGTAATTTCTCACCTACCATACGAGCTCCGACCATACGAGCAGAGACGATTTCCTCCGAAAACCAAAAAAATTGCATGCGAGCTTGACGACCTCAAAAATCACTCTGTGTACGCCCGCCTTAATACCGCATAAAACTGTTCCGTGTAGTATGTATTTTGGCAAAATGAAATGTCTGTAATTTATTTAATGAAGTATGAGTGACCCCTGCTGGCCCCGTTTCATGTTTATTTTTGAGAACACGTCTAATAAACGTTTCTCACGAGGAGATATGTTGTGTGTGCGGCATACGTCTGTGAAAGCTCTCAGTTTCCCACATGAGGAGGGAATATTACTGCACCTATTTGTTTTCTGTTTCAGGTATGATTATATATGTCCATCAGTTTACACTAATGAAGCTTGCAATCTCGCACTGATATACCTTAAATCATGGTTTCCAGACAAATAATAAAAAGCACAACCATTTCAGTATGGTAATAGTAAATGTTTCTAAAAGCACCAAATCATTCAATTAAGTATTAAAAAATGGAAATAGAAAACTATTTGTACATTTTATAAACAAGACCTTTTGAAATTGTCATAATATTTCACAATTTTACAAATTTTGCTGTATTTTTGATCATATAAACGCAGCTTGATGCACAAAAGAGACTTCAAATTTTTTTATGTTAGTGTACTTTGCATCAGTTTGAAGATTATAGTTAGAAATGAGAAAAAAAATCTATTTTATAACACCCTGGAGGTTCTTTAGGGACATTCTAGTTAATAATTTTAGCCTTATTCTAGACCAAACTTTTAATTTGGTGGCACCAAACAGACTCAAACTTCAAGTTTATGAAACTGTTTTGTTTGACGACAGATCTGAATATTGATGTTTCCCTAAACATCAAAGAGCCTTGCAACACCGCACTTTTGGCAATCACAGGCACTTTTAAACAGCCGAAATGCATATTTTGAGCATTGAAATGCGTCATAAAATGTAGGTAAGTCATGGTAGGAAGCTCGCTTGGCTCTTCTTTTTGAGAGCCAGCCAGTCAGTTATCCGGGCAGAAACACACACACATGGGTCTTTCATGGCTTGAAAACATCAGGAGTGTGTTTACATGGATAGTTTTTGATAACAGACTGTGAAAAAACTCTTTAACTGAAAGTGAAACGATGCTGTCAAGGGGAAGTGCTGCGAATTGCCTGTTTGAAGTCTGTTTGAAGTGATGTCTTTCCCCATCAGATGTCTTCAGCTGCCTGAGGGTGTGTTTTCCCATCAGTGTTTGTGTTGCTTTGTACTTTCAGGACAGCTCAGGGATGCGGCTGTGGAAGAGAAAATGGTTTGTTCTAGCTGATTATTGCCTCTTCTACTACAAAGGTGGGTTGCTCTACCAAACATAATCACATTTACACAAGGACACTGTTAGTACCTGTTAACATTTCTCCCAGATAACTAATGATTATTTGCAATATTTGGTTTGTAATAGCATGTTTTTCACTAGTCCTGCTTCTACTTTTAGTATTTTAGATATGTACTGACCCCAGAGTTTAACATGACACATTTACCAAACATAATTCAGGGAAATGAATGTTTTAGGGTTGGTCTATCTCATATTTAGATATTTTTTTCAGCTGACTTAAACCTTGTTTGTGTTTTATGACAATTTTAAATCAGTGTGAATTATTGTTATCATATTGACTTGGTCATGAGACCAGAGTATTGTTTCCCACAGGCCTTTAAAACAACAATGCATTTAACTTCATGTTGCATATTACTGTTTTTTATTAGCTTGGTATTTTTCTTCTTGCCAAAAAGCACTCATCGTGAAACGAAAGCTTAAAATAAAGGCCTGATTATTTCAGGGGTCTTGTCACAAGTGTGTTGTTTTTGAATTTCTATAAAAACCATGATTTGGTATTCCTCACTGTCCCTTTGGGCAAAGGAATTGGTCTCCTGACAGCTCTCTCCAGTTTTTCCGTTGTTGTCAGCGATATGCCTGAGAATGATTTAGAGTGCAATGTCACTTTTAAAATTACTCCCTTGACAAAAATGCTTTTAACTTGCACCAGAACATTTTTATTTGATTTTATTGTGTAAATATTAGGAGGGTGTGCTTAACATTTTGATCAGAAATCACAAAAAAGTTCACTTCCACCCATGATTTATTTACTTTAGGTAACACTTGTTAACTATAAAAGTAACTACAAATTTCCCCCCAATATTCTAATTGAGAATTTTAGCCTTTTTCTAGACCAAACCATTCAATTTTGCAGGACCAAAAAGACCCAAACTTCAAGTTTATGAAGTTGTTTTGTTTGATAATAGATCTGAATATTAGGGGGGTTTCCTTAAACATCATAGAGCCTTGCAACACAGCATTTTTGGCAATCAAAGGCACTTTTAACAGAAGAAATGCATCAATTAAATACATAAAATGTAGGTAAGTCATGGCAGGAAGATCACTTGGCTTTTCTTTTTGCCAGTCAGTTATCTGGGCAGAAACACACACATGGGTCTTTCATTCCCTTTATTTGCTGCTTATTATTAGTTAGGGAGATAGTTGTTAAATTTAGGTTTTGGGTAGGATTAGGGATGTAGAATAAGGCATTAGTATGTGCTTAATTAGCACTAATAAATGGCTAATATTCTAGTAATATGCCTGTTGATAAGCAACTAATAAGTTGTTCCAAACCTGTATTAGTTTTTTTTCTTCTAATGAACACAAAATAAGATATTTTAAAGAATGTTGGTAAACAAATGTTACGGAATAAGGACAAAAAAACATTTATGGCTGCCGTCTACGATCTTAAACTAGCCCTGCTTCAGAACCCCAGCTCTCTGCTCACACATATGAAAGAGTGACCTGCCTCAGTTTGGAATCTCTCCTTCAAACAACCTAGAAGTATTTTTAACCCATTACTTCCCAAATTCAGCCACCCTTATCACCACCACTCAATGTCTGTTTTAGACACACCCACACATTAACACACACCGGTGTCACCAGCGTTCCACTGAAAGAAACAGTCAGGGCGGAACAAGGAGGCAGAGCAAGGCTAAACTTAAATGTGTGAAATATGATGATGTTATCATAGTGGTGTGAGAAACACAGGTCAGAAAGTCTCGCATGCCAGGAAGGAAGAGAGAGAGACACACACACAGTCAAAACCAGACTGGTTGCTCAATTGGCTTGTTTTTAACCCACAGACAGTCGTGAAGAGTCGGTGCTGGGTAGCATTCCTCTGCCCAGCTACACTATCGCTCCCGTGGGACCTGAAGATCACATTAGCCGGAAATATGCCTTTAAGGTAAGATCTCGCTTTGACACAGATCGCAACGCACTTTTAAAAGAAGAATATTCACCACCTTAAATTTGCAACAGTTTATGCTATGCTGCAGTGTTTACTTAAAGGGTATAACTTCAGTTCACCAACAAATAAACGTTGTTTCATTATTTAATCATTCACTGTGTAACACAAAAGGAGAATTTTTAAGCGATCTACTGTTTAAATAAAAAGTGCCGTCAAGCGATTCATCGGAATTTATCGGATTTAAAGTAAAAGTTTGTATAAATTGCATATACAGTGTGTGTTTTCTGTGCATACATAAATACACACACAGTATATAATTGAAAAAATATGTATTTACAAGTCTATTTTTATATTCATATGATTTATATTATAAATAAATATATTTATACACACGCATGTGTGTTTATTTATATATGGATAATAAATATACACAGCACACATATATATACTGTATATATATTAAAATAACTACAAAAACCTTTATTTTGAATGCTTTTAATCACAATTACGATTAGATCTCCTTAAAATATTAGCAAAAAAGAATCATGAAAATGGTCCATGTGACTTTTTAGACAGCATTTTTTGTTGTAGTCTTTTCAGAGGTGACTCTATAATTGTTCCAAGCAACTGATTAACCACAGTATGTAATTATCAAAAACTAAACACCTTAAGGGTAATAAAGGTCCTAAACTCCGTATCACAATTCATATTGTGCTAATGACCCGCTGACTGTAAATAATGTAAATGCTTATTCATCTAATTTTCCTGCGCTAGCTGCTTCCTCTTCCCCAGCTTTGTCTTTCGTTTCTGTCATGTGCAGTTGCTGATTTTGAAGTCACTTTGAGTCATAAATATGCATGCTACATCATCTTGCATGGCTTCAGCCCGGTGTATAGAACGCATACAGAAATCAACCATTTAATGCCCTATCGACATGCTTTCATACCATTGGAATACATTTACATTTAAAGGCCATCAATTTGTATTGTACATAACCAATTGCGCAAGCTGTTTTATGCATATACAAGCTCTTCTCTTTTGGTGCTAATCTATGCGCGAGTGCTTTTTTAGGCAAAGACTAGTTTATGCGGTTTCATCCCCTCCAGCTTGTGTGGTTCACTGTTGTCCTCGTGGGGTTCATGACATAGAGTGAATGTATGGGTCTGTACTCATCCTGAGGGCAGCAAGGTTACATAACCAGTCTGCCTCTCTCTGCTCAACTCCTCCCTGCCCCTGTTTCCAAACCTGGAGAGGTGTTTCAACGTGGGAGCGAAAGGAGACAACATTCCAGTTTTCAAGAAAGAAGATCTTAATGCTTAATGGTGTAAAGTGAACGTTGATCTCACTTCGCAGCACTCGTCTTTCACTTTCCTTCCTTAACGGATAGTTTTACACAGCCTACGGTGTCACGTCGTTCTCTTGGAGTGCCTTACTTAACTAGTAGTAGTTTCACACACTCTTTAGAGGGTTACGGATCATTTGCCGTAAGCTTCACACAAGAGAGAATGTTTACTTTGCTATCTAGATGTAGACTTTTGGCATTGAGTGACTCAGATGGGCGGCCGAGTGTCTGTAATCTGTACTAATCCTCTATGAAAAAGACGGCTTACCGCGGTAAATTCTGCTCAGCCAGCAAACTCACCCCACATGCTGGTAGAAAGGCACGGCCGAGCATCCGAGAGCATTTCACTAATTCTGTTATGAGCTTCTAGATATCGCTGCGGAGGTGGAAAAGACCCAGGATACTGAGCTCAGCAAACTTTGGCTTTTTGTGTTTCTGTTATGGCTTCTAAGTGTGGGCATTTGTGCTTTGTGTCGCGAGCCGTTTTGTGGTCTGGCGTGTTGTTTTGTGCTCTTCTGCTCCTGCTGTTTGTTTCTGTCACCTACTTATCAGTGCTGACAGTCCTTAAATTATACTCACAATTTCCCAGTATGTGTCCTAAACAGGAAAAGCTTGAAGGTGTTGGTTCAGGTGACCAGTCATTGTCCTTTATTTGCTGAACTGTGTCCTTCTTCTGTTCCCATTGGTGGGCTTCCTGCCTGTGATGAGTGACTGACAGTCCAGAAAGGCTCTGAGACACATTCAGCATCACCCATAAATAGGTACACTTTTAACAGTTCCTCTAACTGAACCGCTGGCATGTGCAAACTCCTTGGGAATGTTTGTGACCTTTCTCACTGACATCATTTGCTGTGTTTGAGATGTGTGACATTATTCTATTCAGAAAACAATCTTGTTGTCTTAATTACTTACGTATGAGACCTTGAGGAATCTGAATAAATCAGGTAATATTGTAACATTTGGATAGGGTTACTATGGTCATTTCCAGTCTAGAAAAAGTCATGGAAATAAATGGAATATAGAATATTTGGCACACTAAACTTAGTTAAATTCCAAGTATTCCATATTTTTTGTGTTTACTTTTTAAGTCGCTTGCAATACACAGTCATAAATAGTTTAGCTGCTATTTCAGCGTCAAGTCAAACCATACTCATTGCTTACTTGCTTACTTATTCAATCTGGCTAAGCTGGTGCAGATATGGTTTCAATTTCCACTGTGGGCCTGATAACACATAGCTTATGGAAGTGTTTACATATGGAATGACATGTAAAAGTGACCACTTTATGGAGGATGATGAGATATTTGCTTAAACAGGGGCCTACTTCGTGAAGAGCCGGTGCTGGGTAGCATTCCTCTGCACTTCCCTGTTGAAAACCCCACAGCATATGCTGGTTATATATGTTTTAAAGCATGACAGCTAGTCCTGAGCAAGTTATAAGCTGGTTTAAGCTGGTCAGGTCCTGGTCCGATGCAGGTCCTAAGCAGACTATATAGGTCGCAAGTGCTTTATGACCTATGTTTACATTTTAAAGTTAAAGTTACTCCTCTAGTGGGCATACAGTACAAATAATCTGTTGTTATGAAACGACGTTATGATTGTGTGTTCATTTAAATACAATGCGTGGACTTTTCACACGGTCCAACCAAATCTCACAGCAATTTAAACATAATTTACTATATGTTTATTTGATATGAATTCGTCTGAAATGTAGTAAACGCTCCTATGGGTCGTATTTCAGGAAAGTGACAAATGACCTGTACAGGCTTATTGGTTAGAGAAACATCCTAACTACAGTAGCTCCTGCTTGCCAATTTGCCAAAATCATTACTGAATCGTATCGAAATTTTAATCATTGAATCCTAAATCAAATCAATTCACACATGCACCCCTTTCAGACATATTTAACATTTTATCATCATGTATAATGGACAGTGGAATCATGTAGCTGATATTTGCAGCCCTTCTTTTGTGGTTGCAAGCCAACAGAGCTGTTAAATAAAAGCTCTCTGTACCAGGGCGCTGCATTCTCATAATGGATTGTGGATGACATAATAGAGAACGCTATTAATGAAAGGCCTAGTTATCCTAAAAGCATCTTCAAATAGTCTACAAGCTGCAGGGTGCCAAAAAGAAAGAAAGCTGCATGCTATTTTAGCCTTTTGTTTTGTCTGCTGTGTGTGTAAGAGTGTGTACACAGCTGTTTTTGTGTGCACATACAGTAGTTTAGCCTGCTGGATCATACTAGTAAGTTATGATTTAATCTGAGTTTAAAGTGCTCCTATTATGGATTTTTGACAGTGAGCTTTTATGCAGTGTGTAACAGCTCTAAGTGAAGGAAAACATCCTGCCAAGTTTTACAATCTGAAATTGTGTGCATTTTCTCACAAAGTGCATTGTCTCACAAAAGAAAGAGTCGACTCTAAAGTCACTTTTAAAACGAGTCCCAAGCCGTTTCATGTTGACATCAAAATGAAATATTAGCATATTGCTCGTGTGTTGGTCTTGGCATTCTTTGCCTCTGGTTAACTGCCAAAGTGTTAAAAGCTCAAAAACACGGCTTTAAATTAAATCGACCAATCGCCGCAGATTAGCGTCTCGCAAAGGAAGGGTTTCGAAAAAATGAATAATGTTACACGAATTGGACGAACAGGAGTCGTACAGGACGAACAAATAAGGTAAAAATAAGTGCATATTATATTTTTTGACCATGAATGCATGTCAAACTGTTGTTTGGCACTCCCAAAACCAAAATATGAACTTTCATAACCCATAATAGGGGCACTTTAATTATTATTAATTATGATTAATTTAATATGTTTTTGCTGAATAATAATAATTTAAAGATGTTTTAAGTGCAGATATAACATTTTACATTAAAAAATAATGATTGCCAATTCTGATTTATCATTGTTAACATTATATAAGGGGCTTTTCTGTTCATCTTATTCAAGCTGAAGTAATGTCAAATTGTCATTTGTTTCATGCCATTTAAAACATATATGACTTTTGTCTTTCAATTATTCTCTTTTTAGTATAGTGAAGTCACACTGTAAGAGCCTGTAAAGCTAAATGTGATCATAAAAGTAGTTCATTTGACATTTGCAGAAGTCTTCTTAAGTCATTGGGGAAAGGCATTATCTACTTAAAACTGCCCTTGACTTTGGGAATGACGTCTTGTAAGCAAGTCTGAATTCACTGAAGTATAAACGAAATATATATGACAGGATTTTTTACACATGTTTCTCACAGAAAGCTGTTGACTCCAGAAGGCTTGGAATGAACTAGTTTTATTGGGCATTTATGATCTTTATGGTACTTCACAGCTTCTGGTCACTATACGTCCACTGTAAGGAGAAAAGCAGCATGCACATGCATCAGAATATCGCTTTTTGTGTTATGTAGAAGAACAACAGTCACTGTTTTGAAACAGCATGAAGATGAATAAATAAAGACACTATGAAGAGACTATTTTTATCTTTTAGAACATGAGTCTCTGTTGTTGAAAGAAATTAGATGGGGGTTACTCAAGTGGATGTTTTGGCCGGGTTTTTATCATCTAGTACAGTATATACAGTGGTCCAGGCCCCCTGCATGATTCAAAGCGATCAGCCATCTGTCTGCGTTTTACAGCCTCGTTGCAGAGCTTTCTCTCAGTGGACCATTAAAACACAGGCAGCTTAGCACCTCACTGCTTGCCTTTAATGAGCTAGTCATGTAAACACACGTGTCTTCATGCGGCTGTGTATTTTGTGTCGTGCTTTTTGTTTACATTGAGAGAGAAAAGAAACAAATTAGTGAAGAAAGAAATGAGATTAAATGTCTTTAATGATCCATAATTGTCTTTGTTTCATTTTACGTATGCAGCACTCTCTCTGAATCTATTTTTAATGAGTAAATTGCAGACATGCAGAGTTCATGTTAATTACAACAGTGTTTTGTTGTACAGCAGTTAGCCTGTTTTATTTAAGTTATACATAAGTAAAACCAAAAAAAAAAAAAAATATATATATATATATATAAATATGAACAAATATGATAACTATTATATTTATTATTAATGTTATTAAGTAATTACATTGAGTAATTATTATATATTTGTATAATAATTGTAACTATTATTTATTATATTATTTATTCATAGTAGTTGACTTTTTATGTGTTTATTTTATATACGTTAAAAGAAATATGGGGGTAAAATGTATTATTTATTATTTGTTTTATTTTTACCATGTATTTTATTTTATTATTTTACATTTATTGCTGCCAAACGTTTTTGTTTTTATATAATATATGTATACTGTATATATTTATTATGTATATGTAAAACAAACACATGTGTATTTTCAAGAAAAATGTTGTTTATCTATTAAACACATTTATATATATATATATATATATATATATATATATATAATACAATAGAAGAATATGAGAAAAAGAATATATCAATGTATAAACATGTAAATATTTTCTAAATATATACTGTATGTGCATCTATTTATACACAGTACACATACATAATGTAAACAAAATATTTTTTTAATACAGTTAATGGTAATCATTTGACAGCACTAAGTATATTATATTATGACAATAATTTATTTTAGTAACATCATTTGTGCAACAAAGACACTGATATTATAAACTTAACAGCAGTAATCTTTATAAAAATAAACTTGTCTCTGCTAATACAGTATGGCTTTTACTTAATTTAGTATTTTTAATTGTGTTCTGTCTTTGCTTTACTTTTATTTGGTGGTGTGGTGCTTATTATAACAGATGTGACCTTTAGCCTTTTCATTTGTCCTAATTCATGTAGTTGTTCCTGTATATTTGATTACATAACTGAAAAGTGATTGGCATTTGCTCCTTCATTCATTCCCCCATCAGTATGTCTGCTGTGTTGTATTCCTCCACGCCTCTAATTATCATGCTGAAATCTCAGATGCTCCTCTGGCCTGCACTTATCTGCTGATGCAGTGTTTCTCCTTCTCCCAGGACTGGGCTGACTTTAGTGCTTTTTCTCTTGCAGGCTACACACACAGGGATGCGCTCCTACATTTACAAACATAGCTCTGTGATTGGCTCGCAGGCGGAGCACACTGGGATGAGGACGTACTATTTCAGTGCGGACACACAGGAGGACATGAATGGCTGGGTCAGGGCCATGAACCAGGCTGCACTGATGCAAACACACACAGGGAAGAGGTCAGTGAGTCACAAAACAATTTCTTAATTAGTATTTAAGGCCAGAAAAACATCAATAAAATGAGAATTTACGCAAGATTGTTTCACAGAATGTGAATATTTGACATTTGTGACCCTTGACCACAAAACCAACCTTAAGTTGCTGGGGTATATTTGTAGCATTAGCCAAAAAGACATTGTATTACATACTTTTTTGCCCAAACTCATTAGGATATGTACAGATCATGTTTCATGAAGATATTTTGCAAAATCTAAAACGTATATATATTAAAACTTAATTTATGATTAGTAATATGCATTGCTAAGAACTTCATTTGGACAACTTTAAAGGCGATTTTCTCAGTATTTCGATTTTTTTTACACTCACAGATTTCATATTTTCAAATCAGCCAAATATTGTCTTATTCTAACAAACCATACATCGATGGGAAGCTTATTAATTTAGGATTTATGATGTCAAATCTTATAAAATTTAAACTTATGACTGGTTTTGTGGTCCAGGTTCACATTTGTCTTGTATAAATATATTTTAAACATGAATCTCATAACATTTAGAGCTAAATTTAATGTTAAAGTATGTGAATTGCATATAACTAGAACTAGAAATGATTCATATTTGTTAGGCATAACTGAAATTGTTTTTGATCTATCTATCTATCTATCTATCTATCTATCTATCTATCTATCTATCTATCTATCTATCTATCTATCTATC
>JAUMHP010000073.1:8661144-8674750 GCA_032361065.1 Enteromius trimaculatus | reverse complement strand
AAACTTTTTCAAACTTTCTGCTCCGGCTTTCTCAAGCCAACTTAAAGTTTGTCTAGACAAACTTTTTTATCTAGTTAAAAATATTATTATTTAATACTTACATTTAGTGGAATTGAATCAGACATTTTGTTATTTTTGTTAATAATAATAATAATTATTATTATTATCATTATTAGTAGTAGTAGTAGTAATGGTGGTGATATTTGTTTTGAATTTTCTTTTTCTTTCTTTTTGAAAGATGTGGCAAAATATTGTTCTAGATGCTGTTGTTGTTAAGCTGTTTGTTAATATGCATGCTCAAGAAGCTTTTGCATTGTGACCACTGTTGTCTCGTCAAAGATGAAAATAGGAAACTGGGTTCAAACTGGGTGCTGAGAGAGACACTAAATCACTTTGTGTGTGCCTACTCAAGCATATTTTGGGGACAAACTGTACCTAATAGTGCTGTTTTGGGGACAAACTGTACCTAATAGTGCTGTCCCCAAAGGCAGATTTTTTGGTGATTTTGTCAGATTTAGCTATCTGACAAAATCACCAAAAAATCTGCCTTTGGGGATGTCCTCATTTGTAAAACTGGAATGATAAATGATAAATAAAGTAAACAAAGTTTTTTTGTTTTAAATAGTAAAAATCCAGAAGGTTTTCTGTAAATGTTAGGGGTTAGGTGTAGGGCAATAGAAGATACAGTTTTGTAAAAACCATTACACTTGTGAAAAACATGGAAACCCAACTGGTGTGTGTGTGTGTGTGTGTGTGTGTGTACAAGTATATTTAACCAACTATGATGGCAGCAGCACAATATCATTGCATAAGAGCTTTGATCCTGTTTGTCATGTAGTCAGATGGAGTCATGTTGTCGTCCTTGTATTTTCTTTAATAACACTGCTTTCTGCTGCTTTCACATAAAGTCTGTGATTCTCCAGACACTCCCACAGGGTGTTTTAAAAGAGCCAGGGAAAGACTAAAAGTTACCACAGGGTGTGTTCATACTCCACCCATCTGTGCGCACACACACTAACATTTACACACTTAACCACAGCAGATGTACGCAGAGAGTTCAGCGGCCGAAGGTCAGCATGTTGTGGGCACATGTGCAGAGTTAGCGCCCATTCATTTTTGTAGAAAGCATTGGGTTGCCTCTTTCCTCTCGGTTTAAGTACATGGAGGAAGCAGAGCTCCGCCTGTTTCTTTTTAAAGCAGCAACAACCTTTTCTGATTAAAGAAGTTAGGGTTGCTGGTCTGGCCCACCCAGATAAAGAAGAGAGAGATGAAGCGTTCCCCTCCCACTGCTTCTGAACATCCGTGTAATTGAAAAAGCCCTGCTCATGTGCCCGTTACACCACAAATTAGAATGAGCAGTGCTTGGGCTCGCTCAACTGCTGGTTAGACAACCCTAAAAATATGTTCAAGCCCGGCCGCTGCAACAAATCATTATAGCTTAGAGAGCAATCTGACTGGAGAATACTTACAGATTCCTAAATATAAGTTTTAAACAGAGAGTGCAGATTGTGCAGCAGGGATAGCTGTGTGTTTTGAGTAAGTTGACACATATCTGAAAGAGGATACACATATGCGATACATCATATACTTACTATTTTGTCCCCGTAGTTGCATCAGTAAGTACAACCCATGCAAAAAAAAAAGAAAAATAATTATAATAATGCACACTTACATTTAAATCTAATAGATTTTCAATTGCGACTTCATTACAAATGAATACAATTACAAAAAAATATAAATACATGAAATACAAGTTTCAAAAGAAATGACACTGAAGTGTATTTTAGTTTACCATAAATGCTTGTCATTACATAATTATGAAATGACACATAATAATCTTCTCAAAGGAATAGTTCATCAAAAAAATGTTGGCAACGGTAACCATTGACTTCCATACTATGGTAAAAATACTGTTAAAGTCAGTGGCTGCCATCATCCAACATTCTTCAAAATATCTTCTTTTGAAAATAGGAGAAAATAGGTTTAAAAAAGTAAATGATGACAATATGTTCTTATTTTGGTGAACTATTCCTTTAAGTTCTACCAAATAAACATTTAAACTATAATAAATATTCATTTAATTCCAGTTATTATACAGTTACGGCAGTGAGCCCGCTGCCGACTTCGCCTTAAAAGCACGTTTCACAACAACCCCAATTCTCCGTCACCCAGACCCAGAGCAAGAATTTATTGTTTAAGTAGACGCATCCAATTCAGGAATTGGGGCAGTTCTCTCCCAACGTCACGGCAGTCCACCTAAAATGTTCCCTTGTACCTATTATTCCCATAAACTGACCTCAGCGGAACTAAACTACAATGTGGGAGATTGAGGAATGGAGGCGCTGGCTCGAGGGATCGAAACTACCCTTCCTGGTTTTAACCGATCACCGTAACCTGGAGTACATCCAGTCTGCCAAACGTCTTAAGCGAATGCATCATACTCCCCTCACTCATTGTGGCACCAGTACGTTGGGACATCATGGCAGAAATTGCTGAGGCCCAGATCCTAGAACCTGCACCCCAACAATGTCCTCCTGAGAGAGAGTACGTACCAGAGACTTTAAGTGCACGAGTGATGTAGCTCGTCCATAATACCCCCAGTTCAGGACATCCAGGCAACCCATGAACTTGTCAGTAACCGTTTCTGGTGGCCCTCCTTAATCTCCGATGTCACCCGGTTTGTCCAACAATGTGTTACCTGTAACATCACCAAGACTTCACACCAGAGACCTGCCGGTCTACTCCATCCTCTGGATACCCCACAGAGACCCTGGTCGCATATTGCAATGGACTTCGTTACAAACCTTCCAGCCTCCAACAACTATACAACCATACTCACCATAGTCGACCGGTTCTCCAAAGCATGCCACCTCATACCACTGGTTAAACTACCTTCTGCCTGGGAGACAGCCGAAATCATACTGGACCAAGTCTTCAGGATTTACGGACTCCCGGAGGATATTGTGACAGACTGGGGTCCGCAGTTCACCTCACGCCTCTGGTCGGCCTTCTGCCAACAATTAAATATCAATATAAGTCTCACCTAAGGGTACCATCCAGAATCCAATGGCCAAGCCGAACGCTTGAACCAAGAGCTTACCCAATTCCTCCGCTCCTACTGTTATCAGGACCAGAGAGAATGGAGTCGTTACCTTCTATGGGCCGAGTACGCACAGAATTCCTTGCGCAAACCCTCCACCGGTATGACACCCTTCCAGTGCGTACTCGGCTTTCAACCACCACTCTTCCCTTGGTCTGGAGAACCCACCAGCCTCCCAGCCTTGACTCCCAGCTCTGTAGTAAATCCGACCTCCGCGGCTCTCTTGACCTTGCCTCTGTCTCTCTCCATTGTTCCTGTACTCTGATAAACGAACTCTGCCTGTTTGACCCTGTTTGTTTTGAATAAAGCTGCTTATGGATCTGACGATGTCTGCAACACGAACCAAAGTTTATTCTAACAAACAACAACAACCATAATACTATTGTAGTAAATGTATAGAGAAGCTGAAGAGCAGATGGTGTTTAGAGATGGGTTTGTTCTCAGATGCTGTTGTGGAATCTGATGGAGAACAGAGAGCAAATATGGCTCTGTTATGTAGGAACAGGGTTCCTGTTTAGACTAGATCTTCCTATGCCTGTTTATAGTTTGTATAGTGAAGTGCTCTTTTACCTAAAGCCTGAGATCTCTCTCTCTTTGACTTCTGCAGCATTTAAAGCTGCTGCTATGGTAAATCAAACAGGAAGATCCACATTAGCTTTTTCCCATCTGTATTGTTTGTCTGAATTTCACTGCCAAAAAACTGAGCGAAGAGAGGAACAGAGTCAACAGGCTTAGATTTAAGTTGCAATACAATGAAAGTTATTCATTAACTAACATAATATGCATTATTTTATTCATCCATAAATTTATTTATTAATTTATCATCACGACTGATTGATGACTGTGTTTTCAGATACACTCAGATATATACCGGAGGGTTCAAATGTGTGGTAATGTTTACCGCTGTTGCACACAT
This sequence comes from Enteromius trimaculatus, assembly GCA_032361065.1. Taxonomy (NCBI): domain Eukaryota; kingdom Metazoa; phylum Chordata; class Actinopteri; order Cypriniformes; family Cyprinidae; genus Enteromius; species Enteromius trimaculatus. Next base: position 8,670,734 of record JAUMHP010000073.1, on the reverse strand, counting down.
GCCATCTAGTGGCAACATACTTATGTAATTTATACAAATCTACAATAAACAAAAGAGGAATGGGTGCTGAAAAACATGTGCAATTAATATGAATCTGTGATTATGCTGTTAAGCTCATTCGTGCATTGTTTCTGTTGCTTTTTCAGGTGTGTATGTTCTCATAGCGATTGGGGCTGTGATGATGTTTGTGGGGTTCCTTGGTTGTTATGGAGCTATTCAAGAATCTCAGTGTCTCTTAGGAACGGTGGGTTGTACGCAACTCACACTATTCATGCTGCATGCCTTTAAGAGATTTACAATTCAACCTCACAAGAGCTTTACAAGAACAAAACTACACTTTACTTGTGGTTAAAATTATAGGTTGCCATGTATGTATAGCGTTTAAATCATATTCACTTTTAAACTGCGCTCTCTGTAAGCACACTTAGGTTGAGTTTTATCTCATTAATACTATATTATCTGTAAATACAGTTTTTAAAAACTTACTTTAAAGATTTAAGAGGGTAGTCATGATGTCAGTTTGTAGTCCAATTCAAACGGCTAATTCGCTAAAGCTAATATCAATTGTTTTTAAAGAAAAACTAAGGTCTGTGTTTAACATGGAAAAGTGATTTGAAGATATCTTTTTCTCTACACACCGCTCATTCTTCCTATTCCAGTATTTATTTGTTCATCATGTAGTTAATCTCTTTTTCTTCCTCAGTTCTTCACATGTCTAGTAATCCTCTTCGCCTGTGAAGTGGCAGCTGGAATATGGGGCTTTATTAACAGGGACACGGTAAGGCTACACATACTGTACACATACGCTCAGAAAATCTGTAGTTTAAGACTTTATGTTTTATGACTGTCACTCTCTCACTTTCTTTCCAGATCTCCACTGAGCTCATTAACTTCTATGATGTTGCATACATTAAAGCTGTGGATCCTGTGGACACAAAATCCAGACAAGCAGCTTCCAAAGTTCTGGAGGTCTTCCATGACTCAGTGAGTTGCCAAAATGTATTCTTTCATTGAAATCCTTTGTTTTGGACAGTTAGTAATCCTTATTTCTTATTTGTCTCTATCTCTCAATATCTAGCTGGATTGCTGTGGTAAAGGGGATGAAAATCCACTTTTCACCGTTGTCCAGGCCTCTCTGTGTCCCAAAAAGACTTTCCCACTTGACCAGCTCATCTCCCAGGTATCTTTCTTATGTTTACGACCATGATAGAGATAGATTCAGCCTGATCTGCAGAGAACAATGTAAACATTACATATTTCTATGAAACAGTGAATTTTCTCTAAAGCATACTTTGATGGACTGTTAATGTTTTAACTTTTTGGTTGATTCTTATGAGAGATTGAAAGATTCTTAATGAAGTGAGGCCAAATTTAGTCTTAAGATAATCATATGTAAATGCTATTTTTTCCCACTTTCACAACAGACTTACTGTGATTCTAAGCATTTTAAAGGATTTACTCAAAAATAAAAATTCCGTCATTAATTACTCACTCTCATGTCGTTCCAAACCCCGAGACCTTAGTATTCTTGTACAGTAGGTCAGAAATCTCGCGAATTTCATCAAAAACATCTTAATTTGTGTTCAGATGAACAAAGGTTTTATGGGTTTGGAACAACATACTAGAATTAATGACAGAAGTTTTATTTTTGGGTGAATCAACCCTTTAATGCATTTTGTAAATATGCACAATAAATGAAATTAAATAGATGCAAATAAGCTACGACGTGATATTTCTTTTTTTTATGCATCACACGATTATAGTGTGTTTATTAATAAATAAATGGAAAAATCAGGCCAAAATATAGTTTGAGTTTAGTTGGAATTGCACTAAATCATAACCAAAACAAACAGTCATATAAAAAAGGAATTCTAGTAGTTGACAGTCTATTTGATTGTGGATAGACTAATGTATTGATGTTGTGTGCTTCAGAGTTGCCACACAAAGCTAAGGGACCTTTTCACTGAGAAACTCCATATCATTGGATTGGCCGCCCTTGTGATTGCTGTCATTATGGTGAGAGTAAATACACTCATGCACAATTACAGACTTGTTCTAGGAATAACTAAAGAGAGCTGTGTGTGTAATTTCTCTCTGCTGTGTGTATAGGTTTTTGAGATGATCTTCACCATGGTTCTCTGCTGTGCAATCCGCAATACTCCTGCGTATTGAGTTGCTGGAAGACCAGCCTGATCAACAATGTTTGATTTTGGTAGTGATGGGCAAGAGGCCATTTCACTTCTGCCTTTCCTCTCTGTTCAAGTTCACGTGTCCCACACTGAACATTGATCCCTGTGTTTGTAAAGAGGACTTCCTATGTGAATACAACGCCAAGGGCTATTATGAATAAACCAGTAAACGATATCAGGGAGGAGGAAGAATGTGATTGACAGTAATATGGATAACTTTGCTTTTATGTCGTATTGTTTTACTTTTATTTAATCATTTCATTACATTTGCTCTTATGGTCTGTTGTTCAGCTTTTAGTAGTTAAATTCTTATTTGTGAAGTAAATCATTGTTATATTTATAAAGAGATAAATGTTAACATATGAATCTATTATGCAATAAGTAAATTTGTGAGAATGCATATCCTACATTAGACTTTACCATAATGATGTCATGATAATTCAGTGATATCTCACATCATACAAATCAAACTTTACCCAGTGAGCCTGTGGTATTTTTTTTTTATTTTTTTTTTTTATGGACATCCAGTTCATTTCTAATAAACCTTCTAATTAAAGGATTTGGTCAAGTTATTGTGTTATGAATGTTGTGTTAGTAATGTATTGAATCTTACTTTATTTGAAGCATATTTACATGAAGTTTAAGACATAAACTATTGTACTTTTATTCCGTAGAAACAGAATGTTACTAAGATATAGTATAGTATATATACTATATGAAAGTTGTGAATATTGTTCACTGTCACTTTAAGTGTAGATAGAGACCCTGCTGAAAAAGAAAACAGCATATGCTGGTTAGGTATGTTTTCGGTATATATCTACTTTTAAAGCAACAGTGCGCAATGCTATCTTAGCAACACAGTATTTACTCTGCTCTTAAAGTGACAATGCACAATATTTTCTGTGCACGATGGCATTATTTTATCTCTCCCCTGCTGAAAAAAACAGCTCATGCTGGTTAGGTATGTTTTGATGCTGGTCCTTTGCTGGTTTAAGCTGGTCTTTTTGCTGGTTTATGCTGGTCACATGCTGGCAAAGGACCAGCATAAATCAGCAAAGGACCAGCTTAAGCCAACACCCCAGCATCAAAACATACCTAACCTAAGAGATAAAATAATGCCATCGTGCACAGAAAATATTGTGTATTATCACTTTAAGAGCAGAGTAAATACTGTGTTACTGGATAGCTCATGACGTCATAGAAGTGAAGCCACCGCGCAGCCATATTGCTATTCCTAGTATTCGCAAACATTCTATTGAATGAATAGGAAATAATAAGACTTTAATGCGAAAACATCACCTAACAAGTCAACGTTTTCATATCTGACTCCTCCCTCCACGGAAATAGGATGTCGCATTATTTATAGATCAGTGGTTGCTAAGATGGCATTGCGCACTGCTTTAAAAGTAGATACAGATAGATAGATAGATAGATAGATAGATAGATTTATGCCATCATCTAAATATTGTGCGATCGCTGTCACTTTAAGAGCAGTGTTGTTTGCGTGATTCAAAAGGTGAGGCTCCGCCCACTATGTATTAAGTCAGTTTCGTTTGTTTGATCGTGAAGCTGCTTCTGTAAATAACGCTTTAAATATGGGCGCATCTAATGACAAACCTCTAAAATGTCCTCTGTGTCACGATGAGTGTCGGGAGCAGGTGACTCTGGCCTGCGCTCACAGCTTCTGTCGGGTTTGTATCAGAGAGTTGTGGAGCGGATCTCAGACAGGACCATATTACTGCCCAGAGTGTAGACACGAGTACCAGCATCTGCCGGACTATACTGACGGAGCGTCAACATCTGCAGGCATACCAGACACACGTACGTCCATTAACACAAAATAAATGTTGACATTGTTGACCTTGAACATGTGTATGTTGTTATTATATTGTTCATGTGTAATTCACTCGTGACCACAGTCTATGCTCGTGACGTAGTAGGCCACAACTACTCCCGTGTATTGATCTGTTAGTGTTGTGGTTGATATAAGTGGTCTCCGGTCAGGTTACAAGCGTTAAACCTTTAAATAGTAAATAGGGTGATGCATATATGGGTCTTATTAAGTCATAGAAAATAATAATAATAAATAATAATAATAATTTGTTTGTTAGCAATGTCCATTTTTTCTGTCCATGTACTGTATGTACATGTAATAATTATGGTGTTTGCGTCTTTTTTAGTCTTTCAGGCTATTTACACCACAATGCCAGTACACTATCCGCATTTATATATTACACTTTGTGCAAAACTGTGCTAAATTAATTCAAATGCTACGCTATAAAATTTTATAGTGTTTACATTGAACATACATAATTCAACTTGAAAACACACACGCATGGTTTCAAGATAGTCAAGATAGTTTAATCTGTCACATATCAAAAATAAAAAGTTGAAATATGTCTGTTGAAATCTAAAAAAAACTCAAATTGCTGAAAGTTTGCTGAAAATTTGCATTATTACATGTAAGTAATACTAAACCAATCTCTAAACCTTTAGTATAAGTGGTAAGTGTTGTTCATTTATATTACTCCGTAATTGCATGAAAGTTTGTAAATTGTGACGATATAGAACTTGATCTAGAACCTTTATACTGCATGCCTTTATATATGCTTGCCTTTCTCTCATAGCCTCGTTCTAATTCATCTTATATTAAATATGAAATCTAACCGACTGAAGTCTATTACATTGTAATAAAGACAGCATAAAAATAAATACACTTACATACATTAATGCAATACTGTGTTTTCAAGTAGATTGGCCATTTGGAAAGAAGCTGCACGGCCGGCACTCTAAGAAATGGCACGGGAAGAGGAAGTACAGTTCAGCATTCTACGCTGGAGGACACAGACTGGGCTCAGCCCCGTTTAGTAACCCCGTCAGTGACTATGATGTAGTCAAAATCATGGACTCTGATGAAGACACATCAATACCACGAAAAAGAAAGGCAGCAGCAGGTGAATGCTCTTCTGGAAGCCAGTCTTCACCAGTGGTTTTGGGGACCTCCTCTACAAATGACACATCCTCACAACGCACACCTCCAGACACAGATGAGGTCATGTCACCTCCTGTGGAATCATATCTTGAGAGGAACACAAGCTCCCCTCAGCAAGACCAGCTCCCTGTGGCTTCCTGCAGTGCCCCCGGGTCACCCAGGATGAGCAAAACCCCTCAGGGAGAGAAAACCTCCTCACCAGCAGCCAGTGCCACCTCTCATACACCTGAAAGGCAGGAACCTGGTTTTAACAGTGGAGAGCCCCTCAGTATCTCAGCAGCAGCATCATCATCATCAGACAGACTTTCCGGGAGCAGTTCTGTGCCTTGCCATTACTGTCCCACTTCAGAACAGAGGGTGGCGGTAAAGACCTGCCTGGTTTGTGGGGCCTCCATGTGCTCCGAGCACTTGCGGGCTCACCTGGAAAAGCCGGTGTTCCAGAACCACCCGCTGGTGAACGCTGTAGAGGATGTGTCTCTTTGGAGATGTCAGGAGCACCAGGAGATGAACCGGATCTACTGTCGCTCATGTGCGGTGTGTGTTTGTACTGTCTGCTCTTTGGTCGGAGCACACAAGGGCCACGAGTGCATCAGCATCCGCGAGGCCGAGCAGGAGCTCAGGGTGAGAGACTAGTTTTTAAACACAATCTCCCCTTATTAGTTTTTAATTGGTGATTAATATGTGGCTTAAGATTCTGGTTTAAAACTGTACCGGTTTCGTGGAATGACTCTTTGATCATAATTCTTTTCGGTTTTGCTTTGCAAACAACATTTAAGTTGAAATAGAAATAAAATATTTATAAAAATCTTATTATAAATGCCTTTACTCTTTTGAGTAACGTGTACTTGCTAAATAGGAGTATTCATTTCTTTATTTCCAAAAAATATGTTGCTCATAGGTTTATCTGCATTCATTTCCCAGGGCTCACTGAAGGACGAGATGCAGAAAATACAAAAAACTGAAAAGTCCGTTCAGGAAAAACTCTCTGAGCTCAGTGAGAAAAAACGTGGTGTCCAGGTGAGTGAGAAACTGTGTTGATTTAATATTGGCAGTTTAGTTATTAATTACTCATCCTCGTGTCGTTCATAACCTGTAATACAAATACATTTCTGATGAAATCTGAGAGATTTCTGACCCTCCCATAGACAGCTAGGATGTTCAAGGTGACAGAAAGGTAGTAAGAACATTGTTAAAATAGATTAATAGAAGTTTCTTCTGTCCCCTGTCAGTCTCTGCTGCTATTCACACGATTTTCAGTTGTCTATGCAGGGTCAGAAAGCTCTCCTATTTCATCAAAAATATCTTAATTTGTGTTCTGAAGATGAACGAAGGTCTTACGGGTTTGAAGCTACATGAGGGTGAGCAATTAATGACAGAATTTTCATTTTTGGGTGAACTATCCCTAGTTGTTCATGGGTTTATACTCATTGTCCGATGTTATTAACTAAAACAAATTTTTTTTTACTGTAATAATGCTTACAAATGCCATAATATGCAGATATGTAAGAATCATGCTAAGTTAACTTATCTGAAAAACAATGCTATTGTCAGTTATTCTCTTTTGAAAATGTGCGTTCCGGGCCAGAACGTCTGTCTTTGTTTTGGTCTGTGTAATCCGCCCACTGCCAGTTTTGTATTTCAGCTTCACAGGTTGCCAGTTGGTGGAAAACACAGCGTATTTCATTTCATTCATCGTCATGTACGCTTGTTGTTGGTGTCATCAATCTGGCAACCTGTCTGTGCGTCAAGTCTGAGAAGTAGGAGCCCGGTGAAGACAACCCTCTCCAATATATCTTGTATTTAGATTGCAAATTCTACATACAGCACCTTTAAAGTATTTATTTTTTAATTTAAATAAGGAAATCAGAGAATTTTGACCTGTCACCTAATTGAAAAAAAACCCCAAGTGCTTAAATTACTAAAAGCTTTATAAGTGAAAAAGTAATAAACATACAATAGCATCAAATAAAAGGGCAACTCTGAACACAGGAGCTTGTGCTTTCCTTCTTGCAGGCAGGGCTGGAGGACGTACGGGCGGCCGTATTACAGCAGTATCAGGCCATGCGGGTGGCTCTGGAGCAAGAGGAGGAGCAGGCTTTACTCTGTGTGACCCAGGAAGAGGGCAGAGTGCTGGGAAGCATTGAAAAACAGCTGGACACATTACAGGGTGCCTTGAGATCTAGCCAGAGTATATTAAACACCCTGCAGGGAATGACCAATACTGAAGGGGCATCTAAGTACAAGGATCAGGCATTCATCATGGTATGACCAGCAGCAGTGATCTTAAACCAGTGAAAATATCATGATTTGTTTTAGTAGTGTAATTACAAATGCATATATGTAATGCTGCTGGGCCTTTTTATTTCAGGAATACAGCAAGATGGCAGGACAGTAAGTAAAATGGTTCAAATATTTGTTGATCATTACATAATTATGTTTATTAAGTAAAACTGATGTCCTCCTCCAGACTGACTGCACTGTCTGATCCTGTACAAAATCTTGAGACACCTGAAGAGATAAACCATAACCGGCTGGACTGTCTTCATGACTGGACCGAGAGGAGACTGGACACTGTGCTCATATCACTGCCTCATCGAGACCCTTTCAGACTGCTGTGTGAGTCTTCTACACACTTTTATAATGCTGGTGTAACATACAAAGTATAAAGTGACCTTTTGTGATGATATGAATTCATTACAAGCTCATTAAAGTTATTTCTCTAAGATACTTTAAGACATTTCTTAAGTATTTTTAAGATATATATATATGTATATATGTATAAATTTCTATCTATAAACAAATAATGATTTTGAGATTAAGTTTTGTTTTCCTGTAATGCTGTTGCCCAATATTTTGATTGCTCTAGGTTATTATTTCTAGGTTGTTGGTTAAATGTTAACACGAATGATAGATGTTTACTCGATCATGGCTATGAGGGCAAGTGTAGTTGTAACACTGAACTGTCTCACTGTTTGTACGAGGGACAATTTAATTGAAGCATTTTAAAGCTGTCCACTGATCAATGTATATCAGTAATTATACAAATACATTCTATACATTAAAATAATTTTTGTAAATATTTGTAATGCGTGTACCACTTACAGTTTGTTTGTTTTTTCAATCGCATTTTTTAAGAATTAGTATTATATTAGGGATCATTTTAATTCTGTCATAATTTACTTTGAGTTTATTATTTGAACACAAAAAAAGAGATTTTTGAACAATATGGGTAATGATATGGGTCTCTGGTCTTCATTGCATATAGCAAGGGTCATCAAACTCAGTCCTGAAGGGCCGGTGTCCTGCAGAGTTTTGCTCCAACTGTCCTCAACACACCTGCCTGGAAGTGGAGTATACCTAATAAGAGCTTGATTATCTGCTTCAGGTGTGTTTGATTAGGGTTGGAGCTAAACTCTGCAGGACACCGGCCCTCCATGACCGAGTTTGATGACCCTTGGTATATGGCATTAGAACAACAGTGAGATCATGTTAAAGTTAGTTGCCACTATGCCAAGATTCTATGGGAGAAAATCCCATACTTTATATTGTGTTCTACAAATACTTTTATAATTACTTTTCTATTAAGACTTCAAGACAATTACAAAAGATTTCAATAACACTTTATAATAAGTTGCCATTTGTTAGAATTAGTTAATGTATTAACTAAAATTAACAAACAATGAGCAATACATGTATTTCAGTTTTTATTAATCTTAGTTAATGTTAGTTATAAAATACAATAATTTATTGTTCGTTCATTTTAGCTCACAATGGATTAATCAGTCTGATTTTGATAATGCATTAGTAAGTGCTAAATTTATTTATTTCAAATATTAAAACAGTTTTAAATTGTAATAATATTTCATAATATTATTATGTATTTATTCATTAATTTTTACAAAAGCAGATTTGGTAAAAACATTAAGAAAAACTAAATTATTAAGGGTCACTAACATGCTTGATAATGGTAGAATAAAAGTAGTGACACTTACATTATGCAGTTTTTCCACTAAATATACATTCATAACTAAGATTATCATTTTATAATTAATCATAAAATGCCGATTGAAAAACCTAAATAACAAAAAGAACTTAAAGTCCCTTGTACACCTTTTTTATACAATGTTGGTTTCTTACCGGCAATCAAAAACTCCTTAAGGCTTGGCTCAGATACTCTAACAAATTTCTGCACACCTCCAAGTTTTGCTTTAAGCAGCATGCTTCCTGTAGACAGTAATTTCTTGTGCTCTTGTGCTCTTCATTGAACTACTGTAAACAGAAAATGTGAATATTAAAACAGTCCAATAAATACCAGCAAAACAGCCTTGTAAGTTACTTTTATTTCAGTGTAACAAGGTGTTTTAGCTCTTTGGCTGCAGTTTTTAGCCTATACTAAACAAGTTTTTTAT
>JAUMHP010000073.1:8632917-8647280 GCA_032361065.1 Enteromius trimaculatus | reverse complement strand
TTCCGTACCCACTGTATATATATATCTTTTTTTGTAACAATATTTCACTGTTTTTCTGTAGCCTTGGTAAGCAGACTTAAATAACCATACTAATCCCAAGTATTGTTGCATTGTTTTTTATTTTATTTTATTTATTTATTTTTTTGTTCCATACCCTGATTGACAGATTAATGTTAAACTTGAATTGAGGCATAAAACTTTAAAACATTATTTCAGTTAAGGACACATAATGTCTAATGGCGAATTGTATTTCTGTTAATTCAAGAGTTAAAAGCTGTGCTATGTCTAAAACATTATCCTGACAGCTTTGTACCTCTCCATCTATTACATGTTGGCCACCACCTCTTCATTTGTACATCTTAAGCTGTTGTGTTGCGTGCCAGACTGTTTTTCTCTGCACAGATCTCTCTCATTCATACTTTCATTCACTCTAACTGGCATCAGAGCCAGCTTTAATTTCAGCCTCATTTAGCAGAACAAAACATTAACTCTACATTTCAGCCTGAAAGCTACAATTTCGCTCTCGCTCTTTCCCTCCTCCTGTCCTTCTTCTCTTCAGAGCTGTCCTCATTTTCCCTGTTGTCTAAAGTTAATACTCCCACTCCTGTTCCTTCTTCCTCCCACACGTCTCAGTGCTTTATGTATTGAAAGAGAGCCTGGGGCTACAGCTAGCAAGCCCTGCACCCCTGGTGTTGTGTGCAGCATCGCCACGGTCGATGATTTCTAAAACCTCCAATCTATCCCGCGTTTCTCATTAGAGCTGACAACTCTGCTCGCTGAAGCCACCTGCTAGACCGAGGCACAAGGGCTAAATGCAATTTGTCACCACAGATCACACTACCTACTGATTTAATTGCCCTCTAATTGGAGCTTTTATCCCAGTTGTAATTTATGAGAACAATTAAACCAGAGGAGGGTTCAATCGTGAAGAACGAAACCCCCTTTCTGGGGATTGAATCTATATGTACATTAGTTCTTTCACTCATCCTGGGTCATTCTAAACCCCAGGCAAAAGGTTACTATTAATCATAAACTTTTTTTTCCAGCATTCTGAATTTATATCTACCTGGTCTCGTGGCATAAACGTACCTTGGTGCATTTTTTAGCGATATCAAAAAATGTACCAATAACAATAGAGGCAGTAAAACTCAATATTAATATGCTGGGAGATTTAAAAACTGATGCTTTTCAAAGTTAGCATCACACATATCCAGCTTCATATATATGGGTTTTCAGATGGTAGCTCACATATTACAGAGACATACTTAAGAGGCGAGGAGCTGTAGTTTGAATCTTGTGGTTCAACAAAACAGTTAAAACCTGCAGAATAGTTTGGCTGCAGCGGTTTTTTTTTACATCAGTTTTGCATTTGTTAACACAATTTGATATGTTTAGGGTTGGATTTTGTGTATGGCATATTTCCAGAGCATTAACTTTTAACAAACAGTCCATGGATATTTCTGATTCAGCGCATTACATACCAGTATAATAAAATGTGCCATGGTTCATGTATTGCACACGTGTTTTAGCGCCAGTTAGTGGAAATTTCTCTTTGAAACTGTGGGCACAAAAAAATTTAATTTTAATTTAGAATTTCTTTCTGGCTACTATGTATACAGTAGGTTTCTCCCTATGTGTTGGTACATCTGTATTGGTTGAGGCTGGCATTTAGTGCATTTTAAGTGAAAGTACTTCATGAACACATACTATATGTGGAGAGCATTCACTTACCATCTTACATTTTGTAGTTTTTTCCCAAGATGGCTTTTAAACACTTTTGCTTTGGAACTCTCTTCATATAATCATTGTTTTGAGTTTATATTTCACACATCTGACCTATTTTCAGAGAATATTGAGCTCACATCTTACAACTTGTGATGGACATTTCTGATGAGATGGCTAATTCGTACAACCTCACTACAATTTGTAAAAAAACAGTATGTATTTTATGAACTTTGCAAGAATTCATATGAAAGACAACCTACTCCTCATACAAAATCATCAAATTAAGGACACTTTGTATGAATTAGCCACTTTGTAAAATATGTATAAATTGATAGCAATAAATGTTCACTTTATATCTCACAGTTCAGAAAAAAGCAGAATTGTGATTTATCACCTAAAAGAAAAATTCAAACTGTAATATACTTTTTTTTTATCCTATGGTGGAAAAAACTTCTGCAAAAGCAATGTAACACTGCAAAATATTGCACCAGAGTAAGGTTTCATAACTCTGGGTTAAAAGGTGGGGTGGTTAAAGGTTAAAGGAATAGTCATCATTTAATCACCCTCATGTGGTTTCAAAACTCTGTACTCACAGGCACCAATCTAAATGCAGAACCATGGATAAATAAATCTTTGAGCAAAAGTAATTTGTAAAAGTCACACACTATCATGACCATGAAATAAGTGACAGTGATTCCAGCAGCAATGAATATATGATGCTTGAGTTCCATCAGATGTGAGAGAACTTGATGGACAAGATGATTCTGGCAGACAGTGACATTCAGTATCCCCCACTGTGTGCTCACAAGCTCAACCTTTTTGAGTTTCCCTTCAGAGATTTCTTCAACACTGCCCTAAAAGGAATCTTTTTTACGTGCAATAAAAATGTCAGGTGTTAAAGGCTTCCAGTAAAAACCTGACATTTCTTGGACTGAATGGATTCGTGACCTGGGTATTAAGATGCAAGGATGGTCTCGACAGAGTGAGAGCACCAGGGCATTTTAACACTCATGGCTAATGTGAGAGTGACAGCATGCAGTGAGTGTCACTTGACTTCAAACTTCTCAAACCCCATTATTAGACCCACTGCTAAATCACACAAATGTTCTTCTATTTTCCAAGTGTTTTGCTGCAGTTACAAAATTGCCAAATTATGGCCAAATTTTGGACATACATTATGCCCAGTTTTAACATTCACTATCATTTGATTATTTATTGCTGTCATAATCAATAGAAATGCACACAAGTTTTTGAAATCTGCATTCTTCATATCACCTGCTCATCATCTGTCCAATACAGTCCCAACAGTGAAGCATGGTGGTGCAGCATCATACTGTGGGGGTATTTTTCAGCTGCAGGGACAGGACGACTGGTTGCAATCGAGGGAAAGATGAATGCAGCCAAGTACAGGGATATCCTGGTCCAAAACCTTCTCCAGAGTGCTCAGGACTCTGAGTGGCTTCACAATAACTTTGTGAATATTCTTGAATGGTACAGCCAAAGCCCTGACTTAAACCCAATTGAGCATCTCTGGAGAGACCTAGAAATGGCTGCCCACCAACCTTTACCATCCAACCTGACAGAACTGGAGAGGATCTGCAAGGAGGAATGGCAGAGGATCCCCAAATCTTGAAAATCTTGTTGCATCCTTCCCCAAAAGACTGATGGCTGTATTCAATCAAAAGAGTGCTTCTACTAAATACGGAGCAAAGGGTCTGAATACTTAGGACCATGCAATATTTCAGATTTTCTTTTTTAAAGAAATCTGTAAAAATGTCAACAATTCAGTGTTTTTCTGTCAATGTGGGGTGCTGTGTGTACATTAATGAGGGGGAAAAAAGAGCTTAAATGATTTTAGCAAATATCTGCAATATAACAAAGAGTGAAAAATTGAAGGGGGTTTGAATACTTTCTTTACCCACTGTAGATGCAATGTAGCGCCCTATAGTGGTTCCCCTATAAGATAAAAAAAAAAAACCTTTTAGTGCTATTTAGCACCTTTTTTTTCTTCCCAACACTTTCCAGGCATACTTTACATTATTATTTTAATTATTGCTACTAGTGAAATTTTATATGCACCTTTCTCATGGCCGGCAATTAGTGGTGCTAGACAAGTAGTTCTGATTTTGGTGATATAGGTGCAATAAGTAATGAGCCTAATTTACATAGATAAATTTACATGACAGGTTAGCCACGACACAACTGTGTGATGAATTCATTCTGCAGTATTATAAGAATGTGTTTTAGCTGGAGCCACATGCTCAAATAAAACCTCATCTCGTGTTATAGCTGAAGTTAGACATTCAAATAGATTCATGTTTAAAAACTCTTTACATCAGTGAGTTTTATTCTTGACCTAAGTCTTCAGTGCTGTAAATAATAATTTTCTGGAACTGACCTGAAGAATATACCGATGTAGGAGGTAAAACTACAACCCATAAAGACATTTAAATGCCAATATGTCATGGTATATGTCCATAACCATGTAAATTAGAAAAAGTGATAAAATTGTACCTTTGGAGTTACAACAGATTGTTATAGAGGTGCAAATTTATCTACACTTGAATGGTGCATATTTGTGCCGTAGTATAGCTCTGGCCCAGAGACAAGCCGTTGTGCCTCTAAAGGTACAATTCTTTAAGGGTTTTAGGTTTTAAAGGAGTTATAATCCAAAGGTTGTCTAAATATCCTGCCTCCAAGATTTATTACTTTCAGTGCTTTTTTTATTGTACCATTTGATCTTGAGTTATGTAGTCAGTTAGGCTTCAGAGCTTTCATTTTCACTTGTGAACCTGTAAAGCTACTAATTCAAAGTCTATTTGAAGTTCTTCCAGCATTTAAACTATGATTTCTGTCACAATGAAGGCTGTACAAATCTTCTTTAAAGCCCTGGTGCTGTCATAATGCTGTCACAATTTATATGATAACAAACTAGTTTTTTCTTCTTCTTTTGACTGGGAGTCAGAATAATTTATTAGTGGCTTCATTCAGCAATTTTGTGGAAAGAAAGAGTTTGTGTATAAAAGGCAAGTTTATAACTGGCTTAGTTTGGCATAACTTGAAAGTGTCTTAAATCCATTAATTTAGATGAAGATATATGGCAAAACACAAAACAGGAACTTTATTTGTTATGCTTAAATCAATACATAAATACAAAACAATGATGATGAAATGAAACAAAATATTTCTTTTTGAGTGAATGAAGGCTTTGAATATTGGTATCAGGCACATTTAAAAGAAAGAAATATTCATATGGCTCTCAGGATGTACACTATTAAAAAAAATCATTTAAAACATTTAAATAAAATAAAACATTTTGATTATATGCAATAAAATACAACTTTAGTCTGTCTACTTTAAAGTTTCACTTGTAGTCTAGTATTTTACTTGTTTTGTAATTATTTCTGATATTTACAAGCAAATAGTTTTAAAGCAAATCCTACAACAATTTTTTCTGTGTTTTCTTGTAATGTTTATCATAAAGGTATAAAGGTCAGTTTAGTATTGAACTACTTTAAGTCACTCAGTTCCAGAGGAGCGGAGAACTAAAAGCAGTTTGAAAGAAGGTCAGCATAGTGTGCAATAACATTGATTTGATCATGATTAGGTCATGTTTATAGTTCAGCAGTACAAAAACGTCAATTTTGGGCTGGGTTGACTAAGTTTTAAGCCATGAGGCTTTATGGGAAATCAATAAATCGATGTCATCCTTAACAACAGAGCAACAAAATGAAGAAAGCACTGTCTCAACATGTACGGATAGATCTAACCGGCCTCTCTGCGCTCGGATCCATGGGTAATCCATACAGATGTGTGTAGGTGGTAGAAGTAAAAGACACGGTGCAAAAAGACTCGAGTCTTTGCTTTTTGCAGGCTTGTTAGTGCTGTTAAATCATTTCGTTTTCTTTTTCATGCATAGCCTCTTTGTGTCCTATTATAAAATATAAAATTCAGCTGCTGGAATATAACAGTTCAGACTTCATCGCTGCAATGCAGTGCTCTTGAAAAAAAAACATTGCAGGACCTGCACAGCAAAGATGTGTTGAAGGGCTTGCGCGAATGCATTGATATTCATATCCTCTTATTCTCAAAAGCCAGCGTCTGACATTTATAAATGCCCGTATCCTTAGAGAGATGCAAAGATTTTGCATGAGTAATGAATACTGTTTATTTGTAATGTGCATTTTAAACAGCTGCAGTATCAACACATTTAACACTTGTCCTTTTTTTTTTTTTTCAGAGCTAGTTGGAGCAGTTATCATCGAAGAAACTATTGATACAATTTCTTACAAAGGCCTTTTTTCCAGGACTGTTACTGAAATTATGTGGAATTATCTTGGAATTATACACTGTCTCTAAAATGTCTGATTCCTTTTCCGCTGACAGACATCTTGACACTCTAATTAACTACTGTATACTCAAAGTTGAATTACATGAAATGAAAAACCTTGAAATTGCTATTAGAGGTCTGATGAATCATAATTAGTATATGAATGCTGCATCTATTCGCATATCTTTTATAGGCCTATATTAAACTACATTTCATATAAACTCAACTGCACTTCATGAAAATAAGGTCTGATTTCCAGTAGTAGACTAGAAACTAAATGATTAATATTGATGCAAAATACAATATATCAATCAAAATCCAAGATAAATTAAACCGTTCTAAGCCAAAAGAAGCTATTGTTTGGAGTAGCAGCTAAAATACTGAACACTTTGATTAGTGTCGACGCTGTAGAAATTCATACAGAGATAAAGGAACTATGTTCTTCCTTCAAGTGTCTAATAAATTACTTCATAATTGTCCCTGCAATTTTTTCGCAATACAAAACAATAGGCATTTAAGTTTAATGGCCCTCACCACTGCACTATTTAGTAATCCAGCTTTTGTGGGAAGAAGCACACTGAACTGAATGTGCAAATTACTGTTCTCATTAAAACCTTATGATCCTTATAATCATTTTAATAGCCCTGAGTAATGAATGAGTCAACACATGCTGGAAACCCTAGTTATAACAGAATTTAAAACCAAGAGACACTAGGTAACACACAGCCGACCACTTATTACAAACAGGACAGATTTTGACATTTTCATCCCATTTTTTTAAATACTGAGCCGCGAGACATTTCATTCCTTCCCTTAAATAGATTTAAAAGTTAAACACTAGGGTCACACTGTTTCTCGGAATGTCTCCATTGCGGAAAAGTTTTACCTTTAAGTAAACTATATCTATTTTCACATCATAATCTTTTTCCGACATGCTCTTGCTACCAACCAGTACATTTTTATTAAGAATTCTTGGGTACAAACGGCCATCAGTAGAACTCACAATGATAGAAGCATGCTTATGTAATATAATTCAAGTTCATGCCTCGCTGGGAAAACAAGGACATTGAAAGCTGAGCGTGAGTACCCTATTTGCTACTGTATGACGTTTAAATATTAAACAGTATGTTGGCAAGACATTTCT
Source organism: Enteromius trimaculatus (assembly GCA_032361065.1). Taxonomy (NCBI): domain Eukaryota; kingdom Metazoa; phylum Chordata; class Actinopteri; order Cypriniformes; family Cyprinidae; genus Enteromius; species Enteromius trimaculatus. The sequence continues at coordinate 8,640,081 of JAUMHP010000073.1, read as the reverse complement.
GTTTAAAGTGTGTGTGGGTTGGTGTCTCATGAGATAACTACAGAATTCTATGTGGGCTGCTTTCATGTTCAAACTATACAGCCGATGCATGCTTTTACTCTCCCCTGGAAGATCTTCTTACTACGGAGTCACAGCTGAAGCAATTCTCATGTGCATATTTGTTTAATCGCAAATAGCAAGTAAGCTATCAGACTGAGGTATTTTAGACAAGGTTATTTAGCTGAACAGATCATTTATGGCACCAATACTCCTCACCACTTCAAACCAGTTCTCTTCAGATAAATATAGATTAACCACATTCACTTCTTTTCCACCTTTGAAGAAACAATTTGACTGCATGATTGCCTCTCTAATAGCAGTAGGCGAGCTATTTGTTGCCTAAACGCGTGACACTTCTGCAACATAATATCTTAAAATCAATACTCATACTTACAAAGGTGTCTGTAATGTATTTGGAAGCAGTGCCACAACCACCACAGACATCGAAAGGCACACTTTTCCCATTAAATAGTGTGATTGCTGGTTGACAAATGTGTTTTAAATCATTTAAATCTTCAATATTTTCCCCCTCAATCATCCTTGTTTGAAAGTCAACTTTATATTTATAATCTTCCTAAAATTATTAAAATCATTACAAAACACCTTTTTAGATTATAAAGATAAAGAGATATGTAATAGAATGCTAGTATTCTGTTTAGCCACTGTCTTATGGCAGCAGAAGCTCTGTTCAGTCGTATTTCTGTGAGTCTGTCACGTGTACACAGGCGCGGTGTGTCTATTACGGTAGACAGAGCTGCGCTGATATTGAGTATGCGTGACATTACGGTAAATTTATAGATCCGTCGGAGTCTTGGTTGTTTGCAAACCCAAAGAGCACTGCAATGTAAATTTATCAAAAGAATAATCGGACGGCATACCGAAAATAGAGCAGCAGGGAACCTCAGAAACGTCTTTCAACCACACAGGTGAGAAAAATATAAATTGTTGTATTTATTAGAGATTAAATATCTTTGTGCGGTTGCTACACCTATCAACCTCACATAGTTATACACAGAAGAACTGGAGACTCATTTGACTTATAACAGTGAATCGGACGAGGTGTCGCAGGAAAGGTAAAGAGTGCGCTTTTCTGCTTTGGGAAGTTGATTTTAATTCTCTTTTGAACAGTCCACGCTTGATACCGCTCAACATGTGTTTTATAAAGTAATATGGAGCACAAACAGAGCTTAGAGTAGCCTATACTCGCGCGCTGGAGCACGCGACAACTTACTGTTGTTATACAAAACGCACAATGGTTTGACAGTTAAGCATTTGTTTAGGACGCACCTCTTTTAAAACGTAATATTGGATTGGCAAGAGTTATGTTATGCAGTATCCTACTTACTCAGTGGCTTTAATCACGTTTTAACGTTAATAAATAATTGTCCTTCTTACCAACCGGCGGGTTTCGCGCGTCCCTGGAGGAGGAGGTTGTTTGTTGGTGAGAGATTCCCTCACATTGCAGTTTTAAGTGCGCACAGTTTTTAATACTGTTAAATATGTATCTATTTCTTGCTGAAAAGTTGACTCGAATGATAAGGATTTTAGGAAATAGCGACCATGTGAAACTAAGCGGGAAAATGAGTGTAAGTTAGACCAGATGTGCCTTAACGTTACTACAAATAACGGTAATCGGTTTTTAATAGCGAGTAATGATAACAGAGTTCAAGTTAAAATCCTTTACCCTGTTTAATTTAATAAGAGACTTTTAATACAAAAATACTAAATAACATTATCATATAAATTATATCATATAGACTACATAATATTACCAAGACATTTTTACCAGATTAAAATGTGCCAATTACCAATTTATTGGTAATAAAGCAAGGAGTAGTTGAAAACAGGACTGGGAAAAAAGCCAAAAAGAAAAGCTCTTAAGGGAAAGTTACTTGATTGTTGTTGATACATCTAAAGAAAAGGGCTTTAAGAACACAAATTGTTTCACACAAAAGGCACCATGTGTTTACTTTAGACCTCTGCCTTTCTGTAAGTCCATCTGCATTATAGTACAGGAAATGTTTTTAGCAGCATGTGTATGCTGTAATGCTCGGACTTCTTCTGTTGATGATTACTGGGCAACAGTATATAGATTCGTAGTGATATCTTGTGAATAGTCTAGACATTTTTCAAATGTTAAATCACTATGGCTTTTTTACGTCTGAAGCACTGCGACGTTTACTCTCTGAAATGTTTTTAGGTCTTTGCACAGAAATTTCAAGTGACACTGAATTGTAAATGAAAATAATATTAACACAGCTTTCCAATGCTTATTTGAGTGCGAGAAGCTTTGAAAAAGGCACAAATATATGTGACAACAAAGACAATGAATCTTTTCCTCCTCTCGAACAACCAGCATTTCAGCTTTGTTATGGTATTTACTATCAGTAGTCTTGCTGTAATCATGCTCTTGGCGTTGTAAAGGCATTCTTGGAAATCTTTACTCCCTCTCTGACGTACATGCGCTTCTTAAGGTCAGAGAATTGTTGCTTACAGCCTTAATGAAACGGGGACAGGTGCAAGGAAATGTTTTGGTAATGTTTTATATCCTCGTTTCCTATCATGTTCACACCATTGAAATAGTGCCCACAGTCCTTTCTTCACCATTTGTTGTTGTGTGGTTTGTCACATAACAGCTCAACTCAAAGAGCCCTCGTGGTCCCGTCTGAGGTGATTCCTCAAGCAGCCGGTGTGAATGGTGATCACCAGGCCTGCCTCGAGGAAAAACCATGTGAAGCACTTTTTTTTTTTTTTTGGCTGCTACTGTTTTTGATAATGAAAGCAGTTGTAGTTGTGTGTGTTTTCCTGATCTTCGCTCCGGAGACAGGTGTGGGCGGTGAATGTGTGGGAATTTATTACTCAAAGGAGGAAACTGTGTCCCGTTTCTTCCCGATTCTGTTACCATGGTAACGTAAGGAAGCAGGGGCTGTGCATTAAGTGCAGATACTGACCACTTGCTGCCTTTTGAAATAAGGGGCTTGAAAGGGCATGGTAATCGAAATCAAAATCCAGATCATGTGTACACAGGACCACTTCAGAATGTGTAGTTATGTCTGTGTGTGGAATGGAAATATGGAAGAAAACTCCACCTTCTTGTGTGCAAAGAAGATTGATTACAGCGAGTTGCATAAAATGTCTCCGTAATAGATGACATTTCGGGGTGGCAAAGCAGCTTTTATTTGTTGAGGCTGAGAGGTTCTCCTCGATACGATTATTTTGTGTTTCTAATCATATCGATAGTTGTGATGATGATTTAATATCACTGCAATGAGGCAAACCGCTCCGCTGCTATTTCACAAGAGTGCAGCACTCTGGGTAAGACAAGCAGATGGTGACCTGCTTTCTGTCCTGTCTTATTCTATCAGTGGGTTGATTTATCAAGCACTGTTGTGTGAAACCGTGATGGCACCATATTTCTTCAGTTGCTGTGTCCCGTGATTCCACGATGATGGACAGTTTGGTAGAAGAAGCTGCAGTGAAAAACCTGATGATATTAATAGTACTCCCTTAGTATTAGTTTTTGTTCTATATTTTATACTTACCTGTTATTTTTAGTTTCTAAAGATAACAGACTTTGAGATGGACACTTGTGTTGTTTATTGTTCAATAAAATAGTCATATAGTGCGTATATGATATCTTGGCGTGCTCAACAAAATGTGATATGATCGTTGTTGTCGATACTATCAACCTAGGCTTGTTGGAAATACATGAGTTTGGCTACATTTCTGCAAAACTGCAAAAACCTGTTCAGTAGCTCAAATGGTTGTACTTGTGATAGGGAGCATTCATGAAACACAACACGTCCTTCAAAGCCTGTACTCCATTTCTGGGTTATTTGGAAACTCAGTTATATATTGAACAGAACATGTACTGAATTTTATTGTAATATTATCATATAACCAAAGCTTTATGTGTGTATAATTTAAATGTAGAAATATGTATCAAATATACATTTTCTGTAAATGAGGTTGCAATGACGTATACATTTTAGATACAAAACAGTACCAGGGTAACTTAAATAAGTAAAAAAAAAAAAATCTTAAATGAATGGGGGGAAAAAAGCTTAATTTTGGACAGCATCATGGAAACGCACATGGAAGGGTAAAGCGTAAACACACGTACTAGATATAGCCTATCTTTCCATTGCGTCTCAAATAGAACTATGTGTATTTACATAATGCTGTCCAAAAACGAACATTTATTAATAAGCAGTTAAATTTTACTTTTAGAATATTTCTTTCACTATTTAGCACTCAATTGAAGTTATTTAATATAAGTAATATATGAGTTTTAACGTCTAGAAATTGATATATGCACAGTGACATTTTATTGGTTTTTTATGACATTATAGTAGGCCTTTTTTAAATATTAATATTGATCGAACCAACCCCTGTTCAATCTTGGTGGCAATGAACATGAAAGCTACAAATATAATGATTGATTTTGAAAGCTTGTAACTTGTTAAAGCTTGTGTTTTTCTGAAACCACTTTCAGAACACAATATTAAATCCTGACATATACAGCACTAAAGCGTTGGCCATTTATACCGTCCATACAAAAATAAATGGGTGTTTATTTTTACGTCAAGTATCTGTCACAGAAGTGGATTGTTCTGAGAAAAGGATTTTGTGTTCTTACTGATTGGACCCTCAGAGTGTGGGTCTAGTTGAGCTTCTAGTTTAATTTCCACCAACACTGTTATGTCAGCAGGGCACCGCTGTGCCACAAAATGAACAGATGTCCTCCCCTGGATTTCTCACAGATTGGATTACTACGCCTAGCCAGCCCAGGCTCTTTAGAGACTGCATTGTTGCAAGACTGAAAACAATCCCTTAGATTTTTGCCACGGTTCCATATGGTTAAAGCAAGAAAAAAATCAACGTGTTACACATTTTGGTGCTAACAGGTGCTGAAAGCATCCAACGTCTGAAGCTCATGCTTGGCGTCATCGGGTTACAGAGGGTGCCGTTCGGGATTGAATTCATTGAGAAATTTGATTTGAGTTGTTTTGACTGTGCTCTGTCTACACGACCTGCTTTTGTTTGGCATGACGCAGACAAGCTGGCTTCTGTGTAGAGGAATATTAGAGTTCAAAATTGCTTAAGCTCAGTCAGCAGCATCTGTGCTGTCAGTCGCTGCTAAAAATAATTTCAACTCTTTGAAAAGAAAGAAAGCACTTCACAAGTTATTGCTTAGATTTTATGAACTTTTTTTTTTAAATAGAAGATTAATACTTATGGGACTATAGGGATGTACAATTTATTCCAAACATAGATATATCAGCTTTAAAATCAGATCAGCGTCTGTCTTACCCATCAATGCATGCCAATTTTCCGACACTTTTTACACATATTGCTGTCATCCAACAGTCATTGTAATCTTTAAAATCATAAAGTAGCCTATTAATTAATTTATTCCTTATATGAAACAATTTTATAAATAAATATAACATTTTAAGCAAAGCTTTTTTTTTTTAATCTGTGAAAAAAATTGTGATCCATATATTCATTTAAATATATAAAATCATTACTTTTAATCCTTTTATTTCAACTTTTCAGTTATAAATAATTAAATTAAAAAAATCTGTTAAATTATACTTTTTTTGGAATGTATATTCAATGATTAAAATTTGTTTTATCATTTGTTTGTCATCATCAAAGTGTAGTTTCAATCCATTAACCCTTTCTCATACTGTTAAATTAACACTGTGCTTCATTTCTTCGTTCAGCTGTGTACTTTCACTGCTCTTCGACTGGCTGTATTATTCTATTGTGCAGACTATGTGAAATAGAAGCAGGTAAGGTTACTGAATGTGTTTATGCAACACAATCAGCACATGGCCGTCTTAAATTAGAAAGGTTGCTCTTGCACACTGTTAGAGATGGTCATGCTGGCTTAACTGTTGTTGTTCTCATTATGCCAGCTCTGGCTCAGCTATGGTTTATTGTCATTACTGGTGAGAATGATTGTGCTTTCTTCTAATAGTACCCAGGAGACCTTTTTCACTTGTGTGTGGCAAACAGAGACCATTGAGCAAAGCACTACAGCGCTTTGAGACATACAGATATCATTTCTAGGAGTGATTTTTAAGTGAAGTGCTCTTGACGCTGTTAAAATACTGTACACATGAGTATCCAAAGGTGTTTAGCTGGAGCTTTTTTGTTTCTAAATGGTGATCCAGATTAGACTCTTATACATTTAGGACGTACATTGTGCTTTTAACTTTTTGCTGAGATGTAGAGGTACTTTAAAAGTGTTTTCCTCAGTGGAATGCACTTGTTATAATTCCACTGAAATAACTACAGCAGTTCTTTAATCCGTGCTTGGAGTGGAAAAAGTTATTTGACTCTTCAAGATTAGTAGACAGAGTAGTCAAACAATAACATTCACTGATGATAAAATATATTTTTCCTCTGTGTTGAACAGTTTTACAAAGCTGTACTGAGTTTCTGACCTCACAGTGCCTTGGCGTTTTTTACTTTGATTTGTTTTTGATGGTGTTTGTAATTTTACGTGGGCCAGTTTTAAATGTCTGTAAAATACCTGCAGCACTTGTATGATAATTATTTTAAGGATTTTTCTTTCAATTATTTACTTGAAAGGTTGTTAAGAAATCATAACCTTACATTGATATTGACCCAGTATTGACCCTATATTGGCCTGTTCAAAATGTTGAGGCATTAAATCTAAACAGAGACCGCAGAGACATTTTATAAAGTTAGAAAATATTTCTATTTAAAATAAATGCTGCTCTTTTGAACTTTCTGTATTCTATACTAAACCTCACAAATGTTTTCAATATTAATGATGATGGTAATAGCAATAACTATAGTAAAAACAGTATAATACAATGATTTCTTAACTGAAAGATACAGAAGATGGAACAGTGACAAGATAAATTTTACTTTAATATAATAAATTATTTTCAAATTTGAAATGTATAGCTTAGTAGATAACTTACAACAGTTTTATTCTGTTTTTACTGTATTTTTAATAAAAGAAATGTTAAACGTTATGTTAAAATGTTAAATCTTGCCTTTCTTATACTTTACTTGACAGACTTTGCAGACTATTGTATAATGTTAACCAATAGCTGTTTTAGCAAACTTGCAATAGGTCTGGCA
>JAUMHP010000073.1:8619057-8629687 GCA_032361065.1 Enteromius trimaculatus | reverse complement strand
CATACATACATTCTGGGATATGGAATATTGACAGTTCCCATGTGAATACCCCAGCTACCAAAATCATATTGTTTCTTGTTTCATAAGTCTTTTCACCATATAAAATATATATATATATATATATATATATATGGTTGCGATTCAGACCGTAAAATTAATCAATTCCTCATCACATTTAGTGTTTTAGTAAGGTCTTAAATGGTACTGACAACAAATAACAACAAGCCCCCTTATGTTAAGTAATTGTTATTGAATTATTTTAATGGTTGCAGATGCAATGTGGCATGACTCTGCTGCTCAGTTGACCTTTTAGTCAATTTTTCATTCCTTGTCCTATTTATTGCCTTGTGTCTATCAGTGAAACATACCCAAATAATTTTGAGAAAAATGAAGCCAAATTTATGTAAATGAATGCAAATGTATGCCAACAACCTGGCCACCTGCTGACTGAATGATTGAAATCCATGATCCGGTTACATAATGCAGGTTTAAATCCTGCTGAATAACCCTTCAAACTAGACCTTTATTATAGTGAAGATGTAGTCTGTCAGAAGATGAAGCAAGACTGACGTGTGAGGAGAGCGAGGAAGTCAAATGAGATAGGACATTGGAGACAGCGGTGATGTGCTGATGGCAGCCATCAGTGAAAATCCCATTTTTAACTTATAAAGCTGTTTTAGAAGACAGCCGAAGTCTCGCATATAATGCTTTTCTGCTTAACCCTTTACAGTGTCTTCTAGTAGCTGCCTGTAGCCAAAAAGCCCTTATTGTTGAGGATGAATGGTCATTGGAAAGCACTCAAGCATTAGATTGAGAGTTGCTGAAGTTCAGTGTCCCCTTGAGAAAACTGCTTCTTATGGTTTTTTTTTTTTAAAACAAATTAGAGCATCATAATAGCCTTCAGCAAAGTTCAGTGTAATTTTATTCAAAAAGAGCATATTTGTATCAGGAGGCAGTGATTTAATCTGTCGCGCTAGAAATTCTCATTCGTAGATCCAGATTCAAGCCGTTCTTATTAATGTGCTGTTTATTGCTTTCTCTAAAAATATAGAAAGGTACAAACAGAAACTCCACAATCATAAGAGCATGGGAGAAAGAACGCTCGCTTACTGATTAGCAAAATCGGCAATTGGAAAAGCTCCCAAATTAGATTATCCTGAAATGTACTGAAGACATTTGCGCTATGTTTGGTTTAGTTTTAGTGTGAAAATAGAGTGCCGTTTAAGGGATGTGAATTGAAATATGTAAACCATTATAAAGCAGCGGAAATTAAATTATTTTATGGTTCAAACAGCATTATGCTGAAAATCGGAAAGTAATAAGGGTTTAGGTTTACCTACAGTGAAATGATGCATTTATACACATACAAACAATGTGCTAATTGAGTTCAGGTCATTTTAGGTAAGGGAAATATGAGGTAAGCGGACGTCTGTGTTAAAGAAAAGGACAGGACACTGGGTCACAGCTGATTTAATTTAAAGAGGATATATATCACCAGATGTGCATTAACTTCTGGACTAATAGCCATTTCCACACTTACACCCCCCCCAATATTTAAACTTAGATTTTTTTTGAATTTATATACTAAGGAAATCCTTGGTGGTGATTCTTCAGACAACTGTGAAAACGCTTGTTTTCACCTTCTATCCGAGTGACACTCTCTCTGTCTGTGTGTGTGTATGTGAGAGAGAGAGGGAGATGAAGTGTGAGTGAAGGGGAAAAAAGGGGAATGAGAAAGACTGAAGTGTTTATATTGAACAATAGGCGTAGTGCTTGGGACAAGGTTGAAATGATAGCATTGCCAAGGGAAATATTGTTTTTAAACTTTAGAATAGGTTCAGTGTACTTGAGTCACAGACACTATGTCCCAATTCATATAGCCTACTATGTATGCATTAGAATTATGAAGTCAAGAATCATTGAAATGAGTATTCCAGAGATAGCTGGATATGTTATAGTAATTTTCAAAATGCCTTCATGCACCTTTTTTGCCTGCAAACTCCAAATTACAGTTTGTGATGGTTCATGACTTTTCAGTTTTAGAAAAATTACCATAAATGTGAGTCTGATGCAGGAGTCATTATTGAAATGTCATGGAATAAAAGTGAAAATTCTTTATTTTTTAGTGAGTATAATGCATTTTTTTTTGTTTCATATTGCATGCTATCATAGTATGCTTGACTAAATTTGGTGGAAATACATGCATTCATCTCGGAATCCTGTTTTTTTTTCTGGCTTTTAAAAATGCATGGATATGAAACGTTGACATGACAGTGATACACATTGCCATTTGAACCAGTGAAATCTATTGTGCTCTTGTACCGTATGCTATTAGGAATATGTATAGACTACATGCTTAATTCACAGCATGCTGTACAGCACAAGTTTGCAGTGCGGTAAAAATATAAATGTCATAAAGTACAGAGAACATTCTGATTTGCTTAGTCATAATGTAATAAAGCCACAAAGTCAACATGAATTGCTTTTTACAATCCATTTACATATGCGAATAGAAGAGGAAAGAATTATCTGAATTGTGAAAAAGTAGGCTTTGTATGGAAAAAGGGGTTTCCCTTTTTCCATACAGTTTACTAAAACCCTGCCTTTTAGAAGCTATTTACAAATCAGGAACCAGGAGGTTTTAAATTTGCATTAAAGGGTTTGAGCACCCAAAAAAGGAAATTCTGTCATCATTTACTCACCTGCATGTTGTTTCAGATCTATTTAACTGTTTTTTTTCTCTCAAGTTTCGGTTTCTGTTTAATTTGGCAGTGTTTGGCAGGTGAAAGAAATGCATACATGTTTGGAAATACATGAGAGTACTTTTTTAAAAAGTTTTCATTTTTGAGTAGGCTATTTTCTAAGAATGTAAATAGTGTCCGTTTTGGACTTGTGTTAGCTGTGCAGATTTGTTTGGAGATGCACAATTGTTTACACATTATTTCAGCCCAACCTAGACCTCAGTAATGAATCTTTAATGGCTCTGCAAACTATTGGTGACAACAGACGGTGCTGGCAGAATGGTGAGGGGGTTTTGATCACTTGCTTGTCTTCAAGCATCTCTGAACTTCTGTGTAGAGCTCCACCCACCACACCAATTCAAGAGCATGACTCATAAAGCTGTAGGGCATGATATCACTGCTAAAAAGTTGGATTTACCAGAAGACAGGTCAAAATATATAAAGATGTCTGTTGATGATTCGCCTGCAGTCAGTTCTTGAATATAATGCTATGTCATATGTCAGGAATGTTTCTCAGTGTGGCAATATGATTGCAACCGCTAAGCTTCTGCTACATGGGAAACTGGAAATTCAGGCTTTTTGTTGTGAATACAAAATGGTTTTATGTGAAATGAAAGGGCTAAACCTTGTGCTGTTTAACCAAAAAGGTCTTGCACATTAAAAACACATAAAGAACTTTCGACACCCATGAAAAAGGCTTCTTAATAGTAGAAAAGGGTTCTTACATTATAAAATGTTCTTCACACTAAGAAAAAATCTGATTTTTGAGGAATTGTTGAAGACCCTACAGCTTTGTCAATATGCCAGGCTTAGTACCGCAGTCCAAGTAGCCTGAAACTGTTCACATCTCCTACAGGAGACCAAATTTTCTTTAGTGGAGACTCCTGCCGATGGAAATAACACAATTATTGATGGTTGAGGTGAGAACCGTGAAAACCTGCCCACTCTAGAAGAATGTTTTGTTTTTCATGCTCTTCTTGCACGATTTGCACACAGATTAGATTTGAAGTGTCCAATGAGAAGCCTAAATGATTGGCTCAATAGAGAAATCAGAGGTTTCAGACACCTAACAGCTGTGCTTAGTCTTGTTCTGTTTTAGGCCATCTTGCTATAATTTCACAAGCTGTGAAAGACGTTAGGCTGTGACACATGAGGTGTGCTTTCCTCTCCTGCAGTGCAGCTGTGAATGCCCCGGTTCACTTTTTGTATCATTCACACACTCACAGTGTCGGAAAGGGCCCGGGATCGGCACCTATTAGACTTTGCTTGATATTTAGTAATTGCTTTTAAGAGAAAGTCTGATGTGAAAGGGATATCAAATATATTTGAATGGTAATTTTAGTGTATAGACTTTGCCTATATAAAAAAGCAGCAGAAAATGTGCCAAAACTATGATTTCAGCTGTGTTTGTAAAAAGCTGTCTTCAATATGGTCTAAAGTTGTAGATTGTTATCCTTTACTCACCCTCCAAACCTGTATGAATTTCTTTGTTCTGCCAAACACAAAGATATTTTGAAAAAAGTTTGTAACCAGGCTGTTTTGGGTCACCATTGAACTTTCAAACTGTCTTTATTAAGCCAACATCCAAAGTTATTTTTTATAAGCTTGGATTGAAGTTAAAAAATTCTACATTTCTTAGAATTTCAGTCAATTTTCATTTACCTTCCTTGCATTTTAATTACATTTCTGTATGAATTTTGCTGGAACAAATTGAATTCAGTTCAGTTTTAAGGGATAGTTGCAGTGGATGACACAGGCATACTGTAAACTCTGGTGAGATGTGATAAGCACAGAAGTACAGAGAAGAGAGGAAAACATCTCCCACCCCAGACATTTGGAGTACTTTTTAATTTAGATTTTTATTTATTTATTTATTTTATGACAGGTGGGTACATTTTATAGGACTTCTATTGGACGATTGAATATCAACAGGCTTTCACTGCCAAGCTGGAAAGAACCAGGACATTTTAATATAATTCTGATTGTATTTGTCTGAAAGAAGAAAGTCATATACACTTTTCTACCACATCTGCTCCTTTACTATGTGGCGTTCTGCAGGGATCGATTTTGTGCTTCCTTCGGGCACTATTTTTTTAGAAGTGTAGTATTTCTTACCATTGTTATGGCAGTAATTTTCAGAGTCTTCCGACGATGAGTGTAGGAGTTATTTTATGCCAATCTTTAAATTAATAAAAAGGTCAGTGCCATCATTTAGCCTAAAGGTAGCTTTTTAACATTTAATGATAATAGCCAAAATTAAAGCATTTTCTTTTCAGGAAGTAGGAAGGAAGGAAATTGTTATTTGTTAAATTGTCATTTAGGTAAGATTATTGTAATCCTTTATAATCTGCCTGCAGCTATGTGGTTTGCGATGGGAGTAGGAAAGAGGGACCACATGTATTGGTTAAATTTAGGATTGACTTTAAAATTCTCCTGTTTGTTTATAAAGCTATCTGGTCTTGTTTCCCTTTATATTAGGGATCTTCTGTATTTATTTTTTTATTATTGCAAAGCAGTTTGGAACAACGTCTGTTGTAAATGCTATATATATATATAAATTTGCTTAGCTTTGCTTTGAATGGCACTAGGGGTGTGTAATATATCATCTGCGATTAATATCATAAATGTTGCTTTAATGTTGTGCGGTTTGACATAATGCAGTATTTTGCAAATAACATTCAAAACACCTCTACAGAGTCTACACATGTACATGGCTAGAGTTGTGTGTGTGTGTGTGCATTTCGAGTGTGTCGTTTCACTGCATGATTCAGTCTAATGAAATGCCTTTAAATGAATCACAAATTTAAGAAATGGTGGCAGAAGATGTATATTTTTTTATACAGCTTAATAGTTAATCAATTTCACAAGAAGAGTGATATTTGTTTTCTGCAAAAATGATCATGATTACAAGTGTGAAATGATTTATTTATTTATTTATTTTTGTCAGTTCAATATCAATAAGTTAATCAAGAGACTTGAGCAACATAGCGGTGTTTGGTCCCCCCCCCAAAAATCCCAGAAAACATTGATATTATTTTTTGTCAACCCTTAAATGGTGCACAATCCTGTTAATTTACTTTGTGCTTCACCTTCAATCCCAAAACCCCCTGCTGCTGAGCTCAAATAGTCACAGTGAGTTGTGTAAGTGTACATGCAATGAACCTGGAGCGCTCTGGCTCCATCACTGTTGTGCCCTTGAGCGAGTCACTTGACCCACAATTGCTCCTGTGGTTGGTGTGCTGGGAGTCACTTTAGATGAATGTGTGATTTGCTGGATGACAAGGAACAAGTAAGTAGAGTTCCTTGAGGTGCTTTTATGGCTCGAGCGCCATGTTGGCAATGTCAGGATGTGGAGCCAATCGTCTTGAACGTCCTTCTGATACAGTTTCTGTGCTGTGAGGAAGATCCGGTGTCATTTGTTGTTTACTGGAGCAGCTGAATTACGTTGGTCGAAAGATCAGCCATATGCTACGATGGACAAGATGTTTGAGTGGCTTTTCCTTCACACTTTCGTCACATTAGCATGAACAGAGGCTTAATGAGCTGTCAGCAAGCTGCCGCCACTCAGGGGGCCAACCTCTTCTGAACGTCTCAGGAGGGTGTGCTCATCCTGCCATCCTCCGCTTGGCGAAGGGTGAAATGGCTTAAGACAGAGTATTATTATTATGGCACTCAAACCATTCCAAAGACAATTGAATCAGCTCCTCTGCAAATGTTTTGATTTCAAGGCCATCTGTCTCTGCGTGCTTGGAGCACAAATGACACGGGCTCCGCTGGCGGCTCTTCACGCACCCACTCCAAGTGAGCAGACTTGTCTCGTAAGCATGATCCTTTAATCTTTCAATGCCTATAGAGATAATCAACAACTGTTAATCAGTAATTGTAATTGTATCTAATATTTAAAAATTTGTTAAAATTGATATGTATGTTTTAGAGTTGTTCCCGAATTTTGGAATCTTGCCAATAGTCGACTGATAGTCAAATCATATGTTTGGGGGTGGGGTAATAAGAGTTATGTCAGTCATGCGACCGTCATAATTACTGACATTAACAGACAGGAAAACTATGTAACAGATACCTTGCAGAAATAAACAGAGTCAATAATGTTTTATGTTTCCATTAAAAGATAGTTAAAATTAAACATGGAAACCCCAAGAATTCACTAAATGTTTTAACGTTGTGTGTATGATAGGGCTGTGCGATATGGAAAAAAGAAACCATCATGATTTTCTTGAACAATATTCCAATTTTGATTTTTCTATTTTGACACATGCAGACATGTTTTACAGGGTGAATCTGTAACATTTTACAACAATTAGCTCTTTATCAAAGACCTGTAACATGTCTCTAAAACAGACATATGGTGAAAAAAACAACAACTTGTAAAGGTGTAACAAAATAGCTGCCTTCACACAGCAGCAGACTACGGGTGTCAGTCCTGTATTTGGGATTAAAAACCGTATACCGGTGTGAGTCTCGAAATGCCTCGTTCACACAGCAGCTCAGAATTCTGTCTGTATGAACTTGTCAAGCCTTTATTTCTTACCAGTAACCATAGAGACTGTGACTGAAGTAATATCAAAGACGGCGACGTCCACAAAACTGAAAGTGTTATCTCTGTTTGACATGACAAGAGTCCAATTTAGCTGCAAGTTCTTTTTTTAAAACTTCATTACTCGACAGCAGCTTTTACATTTATTTACTATTTGAAGGCACCGCTAGTATGTTTAACATCTCTTCTTATTCGTCCATATTACTTTATTTGTGTATGCATTGCTAATTTTGTATATTAAACTAAATAAAAGAGTAAAAATACTGAAAAAAGTCATTCGTAATGGGATTGTATGTGGCTCTTTCTCTCATTAAAGCAATTAAATGCATAGTCTTGTATCTCTTGGTTTGAGTTTCAAATCATTTTTTATTTTTTTCTCAAACCAATGTAAATCTTGTAGCCGTCCGTTTTGGTTCATTGCATATACATCTTTAATGAGAACCTTTTTTTCATTGTGGAAAAATAATTTTAGAAGTTGAATGGGCACTGTTGCAAACTATGAACAGCAGAGGCGTCAGGAGAATAAAAAATATCTTGCATCTTGTTGGACCGAGTTTGCGAGTTTAATTTATGTGTCAACAATCCCTTTTAGTAAATGCATTTAACATTTTCAAAATGTACATGTGAGGTGCAGCTGTACATAACGAAGTAAACCACAGACCTTATTTTGACCACCAGCCTTCATTTAAACCGACACAAATGATGACGATGACTCTCTTGAGTAATGCTGGAGGGTTGTTTCCTGCCTGCAGTGTTTATGAATCACAGTGGTGTCTGTGTTTATTACATAAAAGTCCAATTCCAAGTCCAAAAGAGGGCAGTGTGTTATTTGTATGTTTATTTAAGTGTTAAAGATTGTCTGTGGTGCATGTGCTCGTTTGTGTCTTGAAATCATGTGCATTGTTTGGTCAGACTGAGATCCATCTGTTATCAGATAATACTTCAAATATCACAGAAATATCACAGTGTCCTGTCTGATATAAACCGAGATTTGGAGAGTACGGTGCTGACAGGTTGTCATTTTCAGCCACTTTGGTAAAAACTGTGGATGGATGTACTACTGGCTGGTACCATGATGTCTAATGTCATCATGTCTCTAGGGACGTACTGCTGTTCTGTTGATTAAACCAAACTGCAGCTTCTGTATTATTTATCAGCCAAAGGGGTGACGTCTAATGTCAGTGGATGATCTTATACAAGACCTGTTGACTGACTGCAAGAGACTCCGCTGGATGGTTAGCACGTCCACCTCCTGTGCATTTGGCTCAGTGTGATGTGGATCGACTTTGCATATGATCAGCATTGATTTTGTTTTTGTCATCGTACAAAGATAGCTTCACGCAGGCAGCTGAGGTACAATGAGTTCCTCTGGGAGTGAGAAATGAAACAGTGCACAACCGATAGCTGAGGGCATGTGCTAAATCTAACACAGATGGTGCCGAGATCCTAATCAGCTTCTACATTTACATAACAAAAAATTCAGTTACAGTTTCCTACATTCCTTTCTTGAAGCATGGAAGTTCAGGTAACCTCAGTGGTGTTTCATGAGTGTTAAGCGTGGGAAACGAGTAATAAAAAAAAAAATCTTGTTCGGTTCTGGTCGGTGGTTCAATGCAGGTAAATGGAACACTAGAATATTCAAATTCATGAAAGAATTACTCTCTGTGAGTCGTTCCTCTATTGAATTGCTCTAAAAGTTAATCTTAGAAATGTGTCAAACATAGCTAATCTTTAGTAAATGATTATTATTATTTAAAAATGTATACTCTGTTTAATGTTGTAATGCTTTTTTTATTTTTTTAACCCTACAATTTATTGTGCATTTAGATTTTATTAGTATTTAAAAATTAATTTAATTTTCCATATTTTATTAATTTCTTGTGTTTTTTATCTGCTCATGTATTGAGTGATGTAATCACAATCAGAGATCTTCCCCTCAGTGAAATCCAATCACAGATGGGCACAAGAGACGTATTTGAGATGCACGCCAATATCCTCTGTAAATGTCAGCTGGTCTCGACTGACCACTTCTGATCTGATTACCCAAAATGTAAACAGGACCTATGAGAATGAAAACCAAACAGCATCTCAGAAAACAGAGCGGTCATTCAATGTAAAAGACAGCCTCCAATTTTTTTTTTTAATCTAAAAATAAGAAGTTGATACAGCTGCATTACCCCGCTGGCACTGATATCTTACTTTAATTATTCGTCTATTGTTTACTTCCTGCCTGTAAAACGTTTTGTTGTGCAGGTGTACCAACACAGCGCAGTGCCACTCGGTTTCTCAGTTGTGTTTCTATGTAAATATAGGTTGTGTTTGCTCATGAGGGAGCCAATGTCTCAGCTGGGTGCATCAACAAGAACGTTCCACTTTTTTGCTCCGTCACTCAAAGTAAGCTCTTGTGACAGACCATGAAATGGTGTAAATAGACAAGTGCTGGAAAGCTCCTCAAGCACAAAGCTTCAAAACTCATCACGACTGTCCTGACACAGCAACTGTGGGACATACAGGTCCAGGTAGATAGATGACTGTGGTCATCTTTTATGGCCGCTGTACTGTGTGAAATCAGTGATGATTATATCATTCATATAATCACTCACATTTGAGCATTTTAATATGAAATGTTCAGAAAAGGAATGAGAGACTAGATTAAAAAAAATGTTAAAAAAATAAATATGACCTCACGTTGTCAATCATGTTTACATGTTACTTTTCAAAACTTTCGTCAGCCAAAAAAAGAATTGAGATCAGGTTTAATTTTCTGTGTTTTCACATCTGTAGCAACCATTTCGATTGGAAAGGATCATGGATGTGCTGCAAGCACCTAAGAGTGTTAAAAAAAACAAAAGCTCTGTTTGCTCAAACTGGACATTTTGTCATAGAGACTATAGCTTTGATTAAGTGTTATACGGTAACCTTCCGCCATCCAGATGGCTTGTCATTGATTTCTGCTGTAGTACGTCTTAAAATTCTTCTCTAAAAATTAGGGGTCATTACATATACTTACATATACATTACAAATACTTGCGTCATAACTTCATAATAAATAATGCTGACTACATATAGTACAGACTAAAAAACATCTTGGGTTTTAATTCCAAAAGGATGAATGGTAAATTAGAATTTAAGTACAACATAAAATAATATGGTAACAGAGTCTTTCATTGTAATATGCTATTGATGCTATAAAGCTTTTTCTTTTAGCTACTAAAAGTCCTTTATAAATGTCCAACTCCATCTTGTGTTGTGCACTACTGGGCCACCGTACATCTTTGTACAGATATGATCTATGTACATCTGTCAATCATCTAGTGCTGCGAAATGATTAATTCAA
>JAUMHP010000073.1:8605644-8618788 GCA_032361065.1 Enteromius trimaculatus | reverse complement strand
TTGTTGAGATATATAGTTGAGTATCATCAGCATAACAATGAAAATTAATCCCGTGTTTTCTAATAATATTACCAAGGCGCAGCATGTATATTGAAAATAGTAGAGGACCTAGGACGGATCCTTGTGGCACTCCATACTTTACTGGTGATAGCTGAGATGACTCCCCATTTAAATAAACAAGTGGTCCGTCTTCTCCTTATCCTATCTCTGCTAACATTTAAATTTGTTGTTGTTCTTGGCAGAGAGTTGCTTCCAAATTTGACCTTTAAAAATGAGTGCAGGGATATTTGAGTCTACTGGTGAAGAGTATCTGGATTATATTTGACGTAATGCATTGAAAATGGAGGCTGATTTAATCCAGACGTCTCTCCTAAATCAGTTATTGGCGTAATCATAATATATAAAGTATGTATATAAATATGTAGCTAAAAATAAGCTAACCATAACAAACAACTCCATAAGCCACTGATGCACCTGAATGTACAATAGATGGAGATGAGAGGTTGAGCAGGTGCGGAGTCTGTTTTAAGTAGGTCTCTTCTGCAGCTGCACTGGCAGTGCAAGTTTATTCAGTCCAAGTGAGTGGCATGGCAAGCCAAGACTCCACAAAACGTTTGCAATGTAAATACACAGTAAAATACGGTTTTGTGTGTCAAACTGATATAAAGTTAATAAATGTCCACGACTGTAACTTTCACACAGAACTTTAAACTGAGCACCTCTTTATTTATATTAATCCACTTGTATATTTTTGCCCAAAACGTTTATTTAGTCAAGTGGTGAAATCTTATGCCCTACTCTGGTAACCATACAAGGAGCTCTTCAGTGCAGATGCTAAGAAACATGATGATCTTAAGCACCGGTTTGATGACAATAAATGTCCTTAGTGCACTTTCAAAGAGGTCAGATGCGTTTGTTGAACTGAAAAGCAGCTGGAGTTTTGTGTGGCATCCGGTTTAATAACTCCTGTCCCAGCTTGTGTTTGTCCAGCAGCTAGTTCGCATCATGAGGAGATTCCTTGCTCTGTTTTTGTCCTCTTGTCACAGGCTGGCAATTAGAGGCCTGTTCGCTTTAGCCTGCAGCTTATTTGCCCTTTTCTCACAGCGTTCCCTGCCTTAGTGAACTGAGTGAAATGATGGCAGCAATTACTGTAGGAGCAACCTGATGGACTCTGACAAAAATTGGGAGGAATCTGACAGTGATGTACTGTAGTGTTTGCTCAGATTTTAAATTGGACGGCCAGTGGCGAGTTGACCTTCTGTAATGTGTTTCCAGATTGGCAGATATGAGCAGAAATGGCTTTAAAATAAAACGTGGGAACTTTATTAATGTGAGTATCAGGTATATTGATAAGTGGATAACCATAAAGTTGTGCTCAGGTCAAATTAACTCGGAAAAGATTTTCTTTTTCCAGAAAATACTAGTTTATTTTACAGCATTAAACTGAAAATTACGAACTTTGTTCACACAAGGTATACTTCTCAGAATTTGTATTTATTTATTTATTTTTTCAATGTATTTATTCATTTATTCAGACTCCAAACAGGTGCTTATAAACCTCTAACGCTACTGTAGATTAAAATATTAGATTCTGTTTTTGTCAACAGCAGGGACCTTGTTTTGAGGAAATACTTTTCACAATATTAAACAAGAAATATATAATAATTTGCACTGTTTAGCTCACTAGTGTGCTTTAATGTTTAAACAGGACGTTTGCTTTTAAATGCTTTAATTTTTCGTAAGTCACACAAAAATGGCCGACCGTTGAAGTGAATGGAGAAGTATGAAATTAAGAGAAACAACTAGTGTTCACGAGCATGTTGTGCGTGCAAACATAAAGAGTGTGTGGATGCATGTATGCTCACCCTATTTCTCACACACATGTTGGTTTTTGTGATTTATGAGGACTCTCCATAGACATAATGGTGTTTATACTGTACAGACTGTATGTGGTATTGCCCTACACTGACCCTACACCTAAACCTACCCCTTACAGGAAACTGTGCATTTTTAGATTTTCAAAAAAACACCATTTAGCGTGTGTATAAATGTCCTCATAAACATGAGGACATGAGGACACAATAAAATGTCCTCATAAATCACCTTCATATTGTAATACCTATGTCATTATAGAATTTGTGTCCTCATAAACATGCGCATGCATACTAATTATTGTGAGTATTAAACCTATTTCATTCACCCCTGAACCGCATACAATATGCTTTTGTGTATCTGATATTATAACGCTCTCTCTCTCTCTCTCTCTCTCTCTCTCTCTCTCTCTCTCTCCCTCTCTCTCACTCACTCACTCACACACACACACACACACACACACACATGTTCAAACTTCCTTCTTTAGGCTGCATAATGAGAGATTTTGTAGGAACACCAGAAGTGTGACAGGAATTCGAACACAACCAGAGAGTAAATTGTGCAGCAACAGACAGGTCAAAATTCTATGCATTTTATTGAATGTTGCATGTATTGCAAATATAAATCTTCCTCAGTTGTCCCTTCATTTTGCAAATTCTTTCATAAACCGAAAATTCTTATTCTTTTGCATCTTTAAAAATCTTCAGACATTTGCACTGGAAGACAAAAAAAGGCAATGTGAGGTACAGTACATTTTATTTCCAAATTCTATGGGTTGGGCACAGACATAGTCAAACCAAATATTTTTGTTGTCATCTCTGCTAGTGTAATGGTTGGAAATGTCCAGACTTTCACCATGGGCTTTAATCTTAACTAAATCATGTCAGCCGTAATGTTAATGGAGAACACAAGCTCAATGAGCAATGAGAGAGATGCATTTGCAACATTAAACACCCACATCAGCGGCACGACTGCGACAGATGCTTTCAGGAAATAAAAGGACCATGTTTTGTCCCAGTGTTTAAGACTAATGGACCAGCAACAGTACATCAGGTTGTGGCTGTTTGTTAAAATGCTTGGATTTCAATTATATTGCTTATGAAATGCATTTAGGCTACTTAGATACATTTTTAATTAAGATGATGTTGTGAGCAGTGTTGGGGGTAACGCATTACAAGTAACGCGAGTTACATAATAATAGGCTTGGGTGGTATCCAAATTTTGATACCGTCATACCGCCTCCCTATTTTACCCCGGTATACGGTATTACTGTATTTAATAATAAAAAAAAAATATGACGTAAGACTCAGACAGCATCACCAAACTGTTGGCTTGTGCCTAAACCATTCAGAAACTGAATACCAAACACTAATACTGAAACAATAACAAAATAACATGCACATAATATTAACAACTTTTATTAGCAACAAATAGCAGTTTATATAAAAATGCAAATACAAGAGTCAAACAGAATTAAATTAACATAAACATCCAGAACAGTTTTCACGCAAATTGCATCGTCCATGTTTACCACCTCATCCTTCTCGTTTGGTCTAAACCCGAAATACTGCCAAACTGCAGAAGCTTTGTTCTCTTTCGAGACCAGGTCACTTGGTGCGCGATAGAGAGTTGCACTCCCGCGGGTGTGCATGTTAGTGTTAGTGCTGTTTTCGGGAGAATATAATTATTCGCGGCAAAAATGTATTTAATAAAAACAAATGTTCTGTTATTTATCTACTGCACAAAAGCAACAAGAACAACTAAAATGAGCATGATCTGAAGAGCAGGACACAGATATAAGCTTCGGCTACATTGCTGAAGGGAAAAAAAGGCTCACTCACATTCTGAAGCAATATTAGGCTAAATGCTTTTCTGTTTGAGCACTTCAGAAATCAGCGTTTATTATTATTTTTTTTTTCATTGCTATTTCTAACTGTATTTCTATGTTGCGAAAAGCTCCTCGTTCGTGTCCATGTTCATCATTCCATTTAATTAAACTCAAATAAAACGAAACATGTTTGTTTATTTTCCATTTCTTTTTTATTTATATTCAAAAGGGAAGCCAGTGAAACAAATAATAGAGTAGCGGAAATAAGCGGTGAAAATAAAACTATTTATATGTTTACCTGCAGGCTTCAGCCTGACAAAAGTTGAATACTGCAGCGGGGGCAGAAGAAAATAATATGTTTTTGCTGCAGTGGCTGAAAAGTTGAAAAGTCCGTCCTGCGCAGGTCTCTAGTGTGCAACTCCCCTTGTTTCCCCACCTCTCTCTTTCTCCTCCACACCGTCTCGTGATGACAGCCACGCATACGCATTTTCAGGTATTAAATAAATTATCTAAGTAATATATAAGTGCATTGTTTTTTTTTTTTATGACGGTATAATGGTATTGAAACTGATACCGTTGCTACTTTTAGATACCCCGGTATACTGTATCACCGCCCAAGCCTACATAATAATATTACTTTTTCCAAGTAACTAGTAAAGTAACGCATTACTTTTTCATTTTAGAGTAATATAACTGAGTTACCTTTTCAAAAATTGACTGACAGGTCTCCTGACTCCATGTTGGGAGAAATACAGAGCATTGTATGTGCATTAATTCATCTCACTCTCAAAAAACAGATTTAGTATTCATCAAAATGAATTGTTATTAACTCAGAATATGACTCAATCCTGCAATAATTAAATTACACAGATGTATCTAACCTCATTTTATTAACCAATGGGTTTGCTGCTGACCTATGAGGATCCAGTTCAGCCATACTTACAAGCAAAAATGACTTTGTTTTATTGTTTATTTATTGCTAAAGAGTGTTGAACTTTCTTCTCCTTTAGTCTACTTTATAGATGTGAATTTACTTTTTCTTCAGCCTGGGGTTTATTCGTGACACTTTTTGTTGTGAAAGGGCTTTCACATTTGCTATAAATAGACCTTCTAATATTAAAAACAAACAATCAAGCTCTGCCCATATTTTAAAAGTAACGTAATGCGTTTCTTTCCATATAAAGTAACTAAGTAACGTAATGAGGTACTTTTTTAGGGAGTAACACAATATTGTAATGCGTTACTTTTAGAAGTAACTTTCCCCAACGCTGGTTGTGGGTGACTAACACCGTTCAGTCTCTGACTTTTCTGAAGATGGATTATTATTGAATACAAAGTCGATAAGCCACAGATCCTACAGGACGTCATGCACTGAGGTTGATGTAGTCACTTGACTTCCTCAGAAAAATAAAGATTTTTTTTCTCACAAAGGTGGCATTTCCACTCTTAGGCATCATACATTGATTATGCATTTACTTTTTTTCAGCTTGTAGTCACAGAATAAGAGACCTAGAGAAATCCAACCACATGTGGTCTCAGGAGATATATATTAATATATAATAATAATAATAATAATAGTAATAATATATATATATATATATATCAGCTGTAAAAACTGTTTGTTTGTTTATTTGTTTTTATTATTTGTAAGTTAGTTTATTTTTTAGTTATTAATTTATTTTTGTTTTATCTGTATATTGGTTTGTTTTTTTATTAATGTATTTGTTTACTTTATTTTAGTAGTTGTTTTTTGTTTATTTATCATTTAATTTTTAGTTTAATAATTTATTTTCCTAATAATAATAAATATTATTATTATTATTATTATTTGTATTTTTTTTTTAACTGGGGCTATTCCAGATTGCTTTGATCATTTGTACATTTTTAATTTTTGTGGTCATTCATAATATTTTTACAGCACCTTAAAGTAATAACTTTAAGGCCCGTGTGTGAATTAGTGACACGGCATGAACAATATTAATTGGAATCATTTGTATGTGTATAGGTGTATATCTTTAATACTGTACCGGAAATGGCACTCGGCGTGGAAGATTACACGCAATTATATGCAACACCAGAAGGCTAATTAATGCTAATGATGATTGCTTACTACTTTAATTACTATGGCTTGACTGGCAGATCTAATATCGTTTGTCTTGTGATTATAACAAGAATTCTTCAAGGTTACTGGTGAAGCTATGGTATGAATCTATTCAGACAAGAGGTGTAATATCCGCAAAACACAGATGCTAAGGAGAAATGTTGTTGTCCTGCAGCTGATTTTCTTTCATTCACTCACATAAGCTGTCTGTTTTTCCCACAGTTGCAGTGTGTTGCTGTTTAAAGTCTTCTATTAATATTTTATCAAACTCACAACCTTAGGCTGGAGTCTCCTCGAA
Source organism: Enteromius trimaculatus (assembly GCA_032361065.1). NCBI lineage: Eukaryota > Metazoa > Chordata > Actinopteri > Cypriniformes > Cyprinidae > Enteromius > Enteromius trimaculatus. The sequence continues at coordinate 8,612,689 of JAUMHP010000073.1, read as the reverse complement.
GTGCCTTTGTGGAAACATAGGCTTGGTATTTTTGTAATGAACGGTGAAGCCTTTGCTTCTTCCCTCCATTTGTCAATTCTATACAGAGTGGCTTTTAAAATTTAATCGCATGGAGCCTTCAGAGCTGACAAAACTCACACGTTGCAGCGAGATCTTTTAAATTGCGTCCAAGTCGTGATTTGACCGCCAGAAAGGGTAACAATAGGGTGAGGTGTCAAGATGAACAGAACATCATCACAGAATATATACTTTCAATAATGAGGGAGGGTGCCAAATGCGCAATCTGTGGGGTTGCTAGGCAACTGCATCAGCATCACTCCAGCAGCCTCATGTCGAGAAGCGCATTGGAACCACGAATTTGAATGGCAGCGCCTGGCTCGTGTATGTGATTTGCAGCACATTGATTGAAGCTTGACCTCTTATTGGCGATGCTGAAGTCACACACAGGCTGAATCGCTCGGTTAAGGAAGTAAGGATTCACAGGCATCACCAGTTCAGCACAGTTGGCAGCTTTAGTGTGAATATTGTTGTGGATGCAAAGTCTTTAGTCAGTGTATCACTACAAGTTGACAGATGAGCATGTTTCACGATTCCGTTGCCCTTCGTCTGTAGTATGTAACACTGTCAGTTATGAGCAGCCCAGCGTTTAGAAGGTCTTGCTGTGTGATCGTTCGTTAGTAATCAGAAGGACATGATCAAACTGTGAACTTCTCTCTAGAGTCGCTGCTGACGGCAGCACAGCACCCGTATAAAAGAGAATCTGTGCTCATTAATTCAGCCCGAGCAGATTATACATTTATGTACTTATAAATATGACAAGACACATCTACTTCTATTTAGTCCCAAATGTTTCATCATCATTTAATTTAAAGTTTGGGGTTTTTTTAACTTTATGATCATCTGATATGGGATTTTCTAAAGGCTCATACTTAGGGCCCTATGATTTCAGGGATGTAGAAAACAAAGACCGAATTGCAGAAACCAATTAGAAGAACTTCAAGAGAAATATATTACTTAATGTAATGATTCTACCTTACCACAACTATAAAATTATTATTCAAATATTTTTTTTAATGAACATTTTATCAGAGAAATTATTTACCAAAATTGTACTTCATCTTCATATTGATAAATATAAAAAATGTAAATGGAAAAAAAAAGTGTATATATTGTTATAATATATTATTTTTATTATATGCAAATGCAATGCTGCACATATCTGGTCAAAATCTAAAATAAATTTAATGTGAAGTATTAGCCTATTACAATAAAAAACATGTTCTGTTCTGACTATATATATATAATAAATGTATTCCTGTGATGGTGAAGCTGAATTTTTAGCAGTTAATAATCTTCAGTGCCACGTGATCCCTCAGAATCATTCTTAAATACTTTCTAAAAGTAATTTTCTTAACATTTGTTGGAAACAATTATGCAACTTATTTTTGTGAAACCCGTTTATTATGTGGATTTTTGATTCATCAGATTATGTAATGACTTGAACATCGTTGATTTGTAAGAAATGTCGCTTTTAATCAAATGAGTGCAATATTATAAATAATTGAATTTTTAGATGTACTTTTATTTACCTATTACCCCAAATTTTTAAACAGCATTGCATAGATTTTATATGTATACTTATTTACTGTAAACTGTGTGTAATCACAGTAAACAGTCTTATGCAGATTACATCAAACATTGTTAGGATTCATGGATTTATTAGACACCATTTAAATGATATTTTATACTTTTAAATTAGTAGCCTGTTAATTCATGATCTGTTGATTATCAGTAGGTTCACTTCATCAGACAGAGTGGAAAAAAATAATTTAAAATGTGTTGCAGCGCTTGATTCATGCATTAATTTATGCATCATCTATAATTCAGAATTTTCTGTTTTAAATATCTGCTGGTCTAATTGCATCTTTATTAATGCTGAAACTAATCCTGCTTCACTTTTTTGGTAGACTACTACATCGTGCCATTGAAGAGCTCATTGATGATTCTGTCCTTTCTTTTCTGCTCTTGCAGCTTCTTGACCTTCTCCAGGCTCAGTAGTGCTGGAGCCTCCGGCATATTTCATCCTCTCCTGATCGATTGTGACTCCTCTCTCCCTCCGCTGAGGGAGCACCTCCTGTCTGTACTTCTGCTGTCCAGTACACCAAAGCAGGTGAGGTACCCTGGACTTTTTTTATTCACCTGAGATATCATATTCCTGCAGGCCAAGCGCTGTCTACTTCTGACATTCTGTCCTTTTTCCAGTAAGACTACACTTGTGTCCGAACGACCAGCCTCTTTGAAAACCTTGTGTGTCACAAGCAATGTCCAAATAACAGGAAACAAGGCCACATTTCTACATATAAAACCACAGACACTGTGCCACGTCTGTGTCCACATGTCAGGGCGTTCAGATCCAAGTTCTCTCATAGAAGCTTGTCCCAATTTGACTGGAAACGTGCAGCTTGTCAAGACAGATTTTGTCTCATGTGATTTATATCTGCTGCCTTTTTGAGAACAAAATATAATTGCTTCCCTTGAGTAATCTTCTGCCTCGTTGGGGGTTCACTGTGGTGTCAGGACAACCGGGTCCCCTTAAAATCTGTCTCATTAGAATAAATAGAAGAATGAGAACTCCATTCCCAGCGCACAGGAGTATGTGTGGCTGCACAAACAGTACGTGTGTGAGCATGTAGTGACAAATCAGATATGATCTTGCTCTCACACTCCTCTTCTCCGCTGTAGACTGTTGGAATGGCTGCTAAACCCCATCCACCTCTGATGAAGAAACACAGTCAGACCGATCTGGTGAGCCGACTCAAAACACGCAAGATCCTGGGTGTCGGTGGAGAGGATGACGATGGAGAAGTGCATAGGTCAAAGGTCTGTCTTTGTGTCCTTATTAATATCTTTTCCCAAGCTCCACGTGACTCGCGCACCAACTTGTACTCGCTGTCACGCATGTCAATGTTTTGCATCATCTTCAAAGCTGCACAAAAACACACAATGCAATCATCTGATGCTCTTTTTTTCAACTTTAAACTGGTTTCACTTTATTTTGATGGTCCCTTTAATTCATTCTGTTGACTTTAAGTAACATGGCATCTATGTAACATATCTAGAAGATGTCAATAATTAGGGTTAGGGTTAGAATAGGTTGCCATGTACTTGCAATGTACTTGCAATGTTAATGCGACACCATCACAATAAAGAATTAGCTAATATTAACCAGACAGTCTACTGATATTCTAATGAGCGTTTGTTTACATGTAAGTGCAAAGTTAATTATTGTGAACGGAATGTTCAAAAGGGACCAACAAAATAAAGCGTTAACTAAAATGTTACTTGCCAGAGATTGGAAGAACCACCTGACTGTTGCTGATTTAAGTGCCTGCTAAAGAGAACACCTGTCACGACTTGTCTGTGTTCACAATTTTAGAGTGCTTTGATACAACTCATGATACATGAAATATTTGTTTAATTACAGTGACAAAACACAATGATAGGAAACAGAGATTTTGTGAGCAAAGATTTATCAATTTTTGAAATGCAAATCAGCTTCAATAATCAGTTTTACGCATACACACACACACAGGCTCTCTGAAAAGTATCCAGCCATGTAATATGAAAAATAGAGACTGCGCTGTAATGCTTTGACATGTAAGCAATTCATGCGAAAGAGGCTTTAGAGAGAGTTGTGAGTTGTAGTAATAATAATAAAATAAAAGAGCATATATATGTCCTTTTCATTTAAAGTTTATATGTAGTGCATATGCGTTGTAGGTGTTATTATAGCAATTTTAAACCTCTCCAGACCTTTCTAATTTTCAAATCCTGGTTACAGCCATGAGTGTGTTAATTCTAACATGTCCTCTGTAACCTGTAGTAACCTGCTGTTTATGTGTCAGTAAATCACTTACCTCAAATTACCCGTTACTTGAATTCTGATCAAATTATATACAGAAAATGAATAACTAACCTTCACTAGAGCTATCACTTAGCTATCACTTAACTCCTGTTGACGCATAATAAATGACGCAGTGTTTTTGTTACAATGAAATCATTTGTGTTGCAATAGGGTGAACATTGCAAAACAAATGATACTGTGACCGGCCACAATGAAATGAAATAAAATAAAATTTCTTATTTTATTTATAAATCATGGCAATGTTTGATATTCAAGAAACATAGCTATATAAAAATGCATCGCTTGAAAAGAATGTTCTTGTCACGAAATGTGTGTTTTGTGTCTTTGATTATCTGCGTATTGCTATTACTATAAAGCAAGTAAAACATGTTCAGAAATGCGCTCTCTGATGCTTGTACCCATATCTGAGGCTGTTTGCCCTCGCCGGTGAGCTAGAAAATTGTTGATCTGTTTTGCGGGAGAGAACGATGAACCATTTGCAACTAAAAATAAAAGGAGGAAGCACTCCATTTTACTTTTCAGTCGTCCTCAAGCTGCGCACCCACAGGAAAGCGAGCGTGACATGGAGAAACGGCTGTTGTTTTCTCCATGAGCCGGAGGGTTGAGTTTCCTGTATATAGAGTGAAGGGTCTTAGTTTGTTTGGAGACGTTAGGGTAACTAAGAGCTGTGGTAAGGGCCCCGTCCTGCACTTCCCCTTTCAGCACGTCTGATTCAGCTCTGTGGTTATCTCACTGATATAGGGGCTTTGTAGGATGTAACAAGGCCATTTTAGAAGCATTTCTGGCTATTCAGTATAATTTGAAAAGGAATTGCATGATTTAGGCATCTAACAAGCTTTTATTTGCTGAGATTGGAAGGAAATATCTTCTGATTTGCAAGTGTTGGGGACAGGACTTTTTGCTGCTTGTGATTTAAATGAAACTCCAGTCAAGCTAGTCGTATGAAAAAGTAGTTCCAACTACCTTGAAGCTTGTGCAGCAGTATAATGCAAGCAGGATTTCTCTGATTTAACAATAATTGACTGACTAGTAACTGACTACAATTAACTTAAAATTAGAATATTAATAGAAAATTAGTGGGGACCAGCATTTATATATTATTATATTTCTGTAACCATTTTTCTGTAAATTCTGTCCATTTATATAAATCATTGCAAATAAACAAATTCACTAAAATGATTCAGAATTTTCAGTGCTTAAGTTTTTTATTTAAGCATTTATATGATAGAGAAATCTTTTGTAAAATTATAAATGTCTTTAATACATTTTTATAAATGTTATGACCCACAAATGAAAATGTTGTCATCTTTTAGTTACCCTCATGTCATTACAAATCTGTCTGGCAAAAAGTATATTCTGAAGCATGTTTTAATTTCTGTGCATACAATGAAAATCATTTGTGCTCAGAGTAACACTGTGTGCCTCTGGCTTTTCCAAATCTTTACAGTAATTTATTATACAATATTTACAGTATTATACAATATTTTCACACAGATTTAAATATTTATATTATATTTATATTAATATTTTTGTGTGTGTGTGTGTGTTAACTGTTTAACTTTTGTTGTTGTTGTTGTAAAGGTGCATTTACCTTACTATTGATAATTAGATTGTAGTTAAGATGAGTCACATCCTTCCAGTGACAGATTAACAGTAGGATTTCTGTTGCTTTCCTTTCCCTGCATTGCAAACATTGCCTTCATGCATGTGCCGTTGCTTGATGAAGGATGAAGGAGCGAGCGGTCACACAGACCGGATTATTCCCTCCAAAACAACATTGTTTATTTCTTCCCCTTCCTGCCTTCTCTCTGCCCTGTGCCACACTATTCTGAATTATTCTTCTTGCTAAATGCGTCTCACGCTCATGATTCAGGTCTGCTTCCTGGAGAAGGGTCTGTTCCTGTGAAAACCATGCGTGCTAGAGTGACTGTACAGATGCATGATTCAGTAACGGCACAACAGCCAGAGGCCAAACTCGCGTCCAAACCGATGCACACGTCTGTACACATGCACAATCGCAAGATACACACCTAGCAAAGCGCTGTTTTTATTTTCGCGCAGTGTTTTGGTGGAAATGCCCCGCAGGGCATCTGAGTGGAAGTTGCATTTGCATTAGCAATAATTTTGACAGCGGTAGAAACAGACAGAGCAGTGTAAAGATGTGTAATAATCACACTGATCTCTCTATGTCCGTTTGCAATGTTTAGATATCCTTAAAAGGGCAATTTTTGTTTACATGTCTTTCATAAAAGTCGACCTGGGCTTTGGTAATGGCTCCCATGAGATCACTCTCATTGCTATGCCTGGCTTTTATCTTCTGCGTTCAGAGTCTGACCTGCAGTAGCCTCTAATCAGGAGGTCGGCACTCGCTGAGAATTTTTTTGCAGAGGGCAAAGCAGCCAGCAAATTGATATATATGGGTTATTTTAGAGTTTAGAAAGGTCTGGGCTGCTTACGCTGTTCAAATAAGATGGCCGTCACAGAACCAACCAACAGATAAAATGCAATTTGCAGTTAGCCAGTTGGTAAAGTACCCTTTAGAGCTTGAAATCTTATCTTTGCTGCTGTGAATTATAATGAAATGTGACAGCTTAAAAATTAAAATTGGATTTAATTTAATCTGTCTTCACTACAGTTGATCACCTCTGACCTGGAAGCCGAAGGTTCTGTTTTGTAATGTGACTTTGTAACTTCTTGTAATCTTAATTTCAAATAATTTTTGGCTGGCCTCATGTTTTTTTTTTTTTTTTTCTGGTCAAAAACATGAATGATGTTAAATATTAATAATAGAATGACACATGAAAGTGTCTGACTTCACATGTGAAGCCACATACCCAATGTTACCAATATCGACTGCTGTGTTTTTCTTGTTTTCTAAAATTTTAGATAAATGTTTAAAATGATTAAGAAAAATATATATTTTTAAACGCATACAAACTATAGCGTTTTCCATATCAACAGATTACTATTGTAAAGCTAATGTACATGTTTTTTGGTAATGATGGAAATGATCTTGGTTCCTTAGTTAGTTCTCTAGTTCTAGTTCCCTTTCAGTCGGTCACTTCGACGCCACGTCGGAGACCGACGAATAGGAATCTCGCTTCGAGATGCCAAAACAAC
>JAUMHP010000073.1:8585472-8605639 GCA_032361065.1 Enteromius trimaculatus | reverse complement strand
ATTCGTCGGTCTCCGACGTGACGTCTCCGTTCCCTTCTTCAGGGAACGAGGGTTACAATACGTAACCGAGACGTTCTTAGTTCTTTTCCAATTATTTAAGTTCTGTCAAGTTCACCTATCACCCTTTTGCCTGAAATCCCTGATGATTTATTGATAGAGATCTTGATTTCGAGGTCAAGCTTAAACAGGCACATATAATGGTGCCAAATCTGAGACGACTGAGGAAAATCCTTCTATATTGCGTTTTAGATTTCATTATTATCTATTAATAGTATAACCATAATTTAACATCTTTTGTTTGGACACTTTTATTTTGGCTTGTTTAATAACTGCAGCACCTGTGTTTCACCAGTTTGTGCCAAACTTGGCCCCAGTTGTTTAAAAAGTTTAATCTGGGTTTGTAAAACATTTTTGCTGTCCAGGATTTTGTGTGTATTAAATTGGATCATGCTGATCCAGGCATTGCAAACTTTTGCAGATTATAAAATCTGGATTACCAGTTCTCTGAAATGAATTTTATATCATAATATATACGTAACTGCTGCTAGCTATGTCAACACCAACTGGAAGAGACTTTCCATTTTTGATGTTCATTCTGTATCTATAATTAATATACTGTAATTAGCAATTCAAATATATTCTTTTGTTTGACATTGACAGCTGTTAGGGGAATTAGTTTTATTTTAATTTGATTTATTTGTTTTTTTTCACAAGGACAGCAACTTTTTTTTTTTTTTACTTTACTGTGCGAAACAAAGTCTTAAATGGTCAGTTTACCCAGAAATGTAAATGATCCTGTCTTTTACTTGTCTTCATGAGTAAACCCTTTAGTAGGTAGCTTATAATTCATACTGTTATGTACTTTATCCCTGTAGTGGTTAAAACAAATGCAAAATATAAATATGATGCGAATTTGACCAGTTTTATTACATTTTGTTCCTAAAATCCACCCTGAATCCTCCCTTTCTGTTGGGATCAGGGTCACTTTTTTTTTCTTGTTTTGATCACGGTGTCCCAATCCTAGGAAATGATTTTGAACATCATAAGGTCTCATCAAAATCAAAACCAAAGTGATGAAAAATAATGATCTAATCTAATTTCTGAATCCTTTTCTTTTGAACAGCCCATTTTCCTGATAGTCATGCATTCCATCATGGTTTGACGTGCACAAAATACTTCAATGGAAGAATAAAATCTGACCATCAATATCACAATATCTGGCACAATGTAAAAACAAAAAACTGTCATTGTGTTTTATAGGTGCCTACCTTATTATTATTATTATTATTATTATTATTATTATTATTATTATTATTATTTGACATTTCTTGTCTCGTCATGCAGAAATCTGATTTTACTCTCTTCTTTCAGCACTCCTCACACTCTCAGCCATAAAATAAAGTTGTCTGTCTGCTCGTTGAAAGACATTGTGTTGTCATTTCATTAACTTGAACAATCCCTCAGCAGAGGACGAGATGTAATATGTGCTGTGTGGAGGCAGTGTTGGATGTAACAAAAAATCCCATTATGTCTCTTGTTTACATTTGGTGCTGTTGTGGTGACTGTCTGGGCAGCTCTGTGCATCTGCATTCTGGCAGTCACCAAATCTAATTTATTTTCAAGTCATTAGCACGTCCTAGTATGAATCCCGGCAGCAGCAGCATCTGCTGTATCACTGTGGCAGGATCTACAGGGACCTGCACAATAGCAGCCCTCATAGTGTGCTTTCTCTATTTATCTCTGCATGCTTATTTTACCACCTCTCTGCCTCCGTTCTGTCTCGTACACTGATTTTCTCTTTCTTATCTCCCTGTTGCGCTCCCATTCTGTCTCATTTCACAGTCTTTTTAAGGAAGCCCATACAGATACACTGACGCTGTAGTTGTCTGCACAGTGAGAGGGATTCTGGAGGTGTGTTGTTTTTATCTGCATTCACTGAGCACCACTGAGAATAAATGAAATGCAATTTCCCTTTCATTTCCGTCGCAGCATTTATAATGTCATCAGTCAGTAAACCTGGAGATGTGGCTCAAATTAAAAATGCTTCTTTCTTGCACAGATTTATAGAAGAGCATTCAATCATGCGATTCTGAGGTGCTGGTCTACTAATCTCCATCTTAACATTCTGGCCAAGTTTTTTATTTTTTTATATCCAGACGATTTTGCTGAGCATATACTGTACACTGTCATTCAAAAGTTTGGGGTCAGTAAGATTTGTATTTTTATTTTTATTTTTTAAATAATGAAAAAAGAAGTCAATAGTTGTAATTAGTGAGAGCACATTAATCAAAAGTGACAGTAAAGTCATTTATTATTCAACAAAAGATTTCCAATTAAAGAAAAATGTTATTTTAAACTATTAATCAAAGAATTGTGAAAATTATTTAGCAAATAATTTAAATTATTTTGAATTTTTTTTCAAAATTGGTGATAATATTAAATATTTATTGAGCAGTGATCAGCAAATTAGATTCAGAAACTAAAGGTTGGTATAATGATGCTGATAATTTAACCATCATAGGAATTAATTCCATTTGAAAATAGTACAATTGGTAGTGTTTTTATTTATAAATAATAAGTAATATTTCACAATATTATTTGTACTGTATTTTTGATCAAATAAATGTTGTCTTCATGAGCATAAATTATTTCTATCAAAAGCCCCCCCCCCCATTTTTAAATGAAATTTACGCCCATGAATTTAATGCTGATTCAAGCTCTCTATTTATTTCTGATTTTGAATCCATTTGATTATTTCAGTCCATTCTACATCTCTATGCTATCGACAGTGCTATGGATCTGTTTTTGCTCATGAAATTTTGCTAAAGTTTTAATGATGTGTGCTAAACTTAATGCTAATAAATTATACAAGGACTAGTTTCAAACTAGTAGCCCATCTTTTTAAACTGTCCGTTAAACGAGTTATTTGTTGTGTAAATCTTATTGCATTAGCAATTCTGTATATTTTTGATTTACAAAAAGATCCTCACCTCACGAGAGTCATTTGTTCATTTCATTCGACTACAATGATGCTCTAGTGTGTTTCCTGTAACAAAGTATTTTTTAATGAATAGTAGAAAAAGCAGAGTGACTGGTGTGAATTAGTTACTTGGTTGTAAAAGATTTCCTTAGAAACCAAAATTCTCTTTAAAAAGCAGTAAATGCTCTTTTTCTTTTTTTTTCGTGAGTGTTTTAAGCAGCCATATGGGAACCTGTGATATGCTGCTAATGATAGAATAGTCTCACCTCCCAAAGAGGTGATTAAACAATTGAGTTTGCCAACACGTTGATTTCCTTGTTGTGTTGCCATCCTTGCTTCACAGCTATGAAGAAGTAGGTGGACTGAATGACAGCCATAAACCTGAATATGTGTGAATCTGTGGAAATCATCAGAGACACAATGTGGGTGGCAGCATTTGTTAATTTATCAAATTGGATTTCATGCTAAATATAGTGTGTTATTAATCCACCTATTCACCGGTGGCCCCCAGACATCAGTGTTCACTAAAGGTTTCTTCCTACACGGTCTCATGGCATAAACGTACCTTGGTGCACTTTTTTTAGTGAGACGCAAAATATGTATCAACAAGTACATATCACTGCAGTTTCGTACGTTTCGATAAATTATTTGAATCTATGTAAAAGGAAGTTGAAATTACGTTTTTATATCAGTTTTGCTTTTGTTAACACTATCGGGTAGGTTTAGGGTTGGATTTGGTGTAGGGCAACATGATAGAGCATTAGCTTTTAACAACAGTACATGGATATTTAAATTCTGAATCGCCGCGATACATACCTACAGTGGGACAAAAACGTATTTAGTCAGCCACCAATTGTGCAAGTTCTCCCACTTAAAAAGATGAGAGAGGCCTGTATTTTAAAATTTTCAACTATAAGAGACAAAATAAGAAAAGAAAAATCCAGAAAATCTTTTCTAATGAATTAACTGGTAAATTCCTCTGTAAAATAAGTATTTGGTCTCCTACAAACAAGCAAGATTCCTGGCTCTCACAGACCTGTAACGTCTTCTTTAAGAGGCTCCTCTGTCCTCCACTTGTTACCTGTAATAATGGCGTCTGTTTGAACTTGTTATCAGTATAAAAGACACCTGTCCACAACCTTAACTGGGGGACCAAGTACAAGACAGCTGAACCATGTAAACGAAAGAATGAATGGGGCCATGTATCGTGAGATTTTGAGTGAAAACCTCCTTCCATCAGCAAGGGCGTTGAAGATGAAACAGGGCTGGGTCTTTCGGCATGCCAATGAACCCAAACACACCGCCCGGCCAATGAAGTAGTGGCTTCGTAAGAAGTATTTCAAGGTCCTGGAATGGCCTAGGCAGTCTCCAGAAAATCTTTGGAGGGAGTTGAAAGTCTGTGTTGCCCAGCAACATCCCAAAACATTACTGCTCTAGAGGACATCTGCAGGGAGAAATGGGCCAAAAAACCAGCAACAGTGTGTGAAAACCTTGTGAAGACTTAGAGAAAACCTTTGATCTCTGTCATTGCAACAAAGAGTATATAACAAATTATTGAGGTAAGATTTTGTTATTGACCAAAAACGTATTTTTCACCATAATTTGCAAATAAATTCTTTAAAAATCCTACAATGTGATTTTCTGGATTTCTTTTTCACATGTTGTCTCTTATAGGTGAGGTTTACCTATGATGAAAATTGCAAGCCTTTCTCTTCTTTTTAAGTCCGAGAAATTGCACAATAGGTGGCTGACTAAATACTTTTTTGCCCCACTGTATATCAGTGTAATAAAAGTGTGCCAGGGTTCTGCTAGGGCATCTGTGTTTTAGTGCCACTCAGTGAACATTGCTCTTTGAAACTGTCAAAAAAATGGTGCTGCACAAAAAGTGCACAGAGGTACATATTTTTATGAGACAGGATTGACTTCTTCACTTAAATGAAAGATGTCTTTATGATTCGCACCACACGACTGTGGACTGTGGACAACTCGCCATGCACTATCAATTCATCATGCTTCAGAATGATATAGTTGTTTTTGTTCGTCTGAAGTGAAGTCAGAATTGTCACTACCAATTTTTATTATTCTGAGTGTAGTGTTCGTCTCCCTAGTGTCTTTCTCTCTCACTTCCCAACTTACTCTCTTCCTCACTTCCTCCTTTTCTCTCTCAGATCAGTCAGATGCTGGGGAATGAGATCAAGTTTGCAGTTCGAGAGCCTGTGGGACTGAGGTAAGAACATCCCTGTGCCGTTTCACCACACTCTACACCGCAGTGCTGTGGGGAGTTTGCTCTTATAAACCTCATTTGTTACGTTCTGCCTTGGGTCACCAATGCAGAAAATAGCAGGCCTTTAATTAAAGCACAGTTATTTTGACAGGTCACAGATGAACCAGCTGAACCCTGGGCTCAATAATTGTATAAATTCAGACATTGTTAAAGTAACGTGCATCATTTTGCCTGTCTCTAGATACTAAATCTGGGGGGTTATGTAAGAAGAATTCCCTGCAATTGAATTTAGCACCATTCAGGAACATAGCACGTCTAGAATATATACAGTCAGGTCCAAACCACTATTGAAACATTTTTCTTATTAAATTCTTTTTTTCTTTTTTTTTATTACACTACTGTTCAGATTCTCTTGTGCTCACCTAAGCTGCTGATCAAAAATTCGGTAAAAACAGTAATATTATGAAATACTAATAATAAATGCTAATTAGCTGTTTCCTATTGAATATATTTTAAAATGCCATTTATTTTTCTGATAGTATTCTAATATGCTCAATAAATATTTCTTACATAAACACATTTATTGGACTGTCTTGCTTTTAATACAAGTAGACTCTCTTTAGGACTTGTTTAGTAAGATGTTACAAGAAACGTTTTTTTTTAAGACTTTTCATCACATATAAAATAAAAACACAGCAGTTCAGATAATATGTGAGAATTTCTTTTCTTTTTGTATTTATTTTACTATATTTATTGTAACCATGAAAATTGTTGCTGCCTCAGTTTCTGACATCGCTATTCTTAACAAAACTATTACAACTTCTACTACTGGAAGCAGTTTTCCTGTTTGATATTTTTATAGAAACTGTGATTAATTTTATAAAGATTCACTGATGAATTTAATGTTCAGAAGAACAGCATTTATGTAAAATATATATATTTTGTAACATTGTAAATGTCTGTAACTTTCAATTCAGTGGATTAAAAGTTGTTGTAAAAATGTTTTTTTTTTTTTTTATTAAATAAATTATCTTTTTCTCTAAAGACCATCTCTATAGAGTAATATAAATGTCACAAATTAACTTATTTGATTAGTAATCTAAAATTGTTCAGCACCTAAAATATCTCTTATTCATTTGACATCTTTTAAGTTTAAATGCAGTCCCACATCCAGTTGAATCTCAGATATTTCATCTCAGACTTTTGAACCCCTCTGTACTCTATATCATTGCTAACCTGCCCTCAGCGCTTTAGAATAGAAGATTCACAATCAAAGTTCACCGTCTTCTCTATTGACTCTGATGTTTTTTTTTCTTCCTCAAGGTTGTGGATCCTCTTCTCTGCTGTGGTTTTCACAGTCATGGCCCTTATGGTAAGTTTCAATACTTTAATCAATGCTACAGGACCAGTGCTCTCTTACTATCTTTCGTATCGTAATGGCTCTATCAATAATTGATTTTAAATGTGTGATTTATAGGCCCTGGCCTTCCCTAACCAGCTTTATGAAGTTGTATTTGATCAAGAGCAGACAGCCACCAGTGTCTCTATACGTCTCTATGGAGGGGCCATTCTCAGTAAGTCATATTCATTCCATCCTGTGTTTTAATAATGCAATGTAATGGTCTCTCACACTCTTAATTAGAGGTTGTCATGTGGTCAGCACATCTATTGATGGGCTGTTAACAGACTCTTCTATGTGTCTTTTTAGTCTTCTACTCAAGGGGCTCTTAGGATGTGTGTTTTTGTGTTTGTTATGTGGGTAAATGGCCAGTGGATTGTGAAGAGAAGCGAGGAGGAAATATTCCCTGAGGGGCGGCACGCTCTTCGCTGCTCATTCATTTAATTGCACATTAAATCGGACTCTTTCTGGTCCACTGCAGACATCGAATTTGCACAAATTAGTAGTGCTGTTATTCCTCTCTATACCTGCTCCAAATCTTGCCCTCAAAAATGAAATATATGAGATGCGTTTTTAATATTACTCATTTGATTCTCCTGGTAATTGGTAAGTCTGTCAGTCGAGGTTCTCTGGTGTCTCCGGGTGAACGTTTTATAGCTCAGTGATAAGTTACCTTTAATTAAGTATAATTCACTGGAACGGTGAACATTTGTGTCATCTCACTTTTTCTCTGCCATTTCTTTTACACTTGGAAAATTAACAAAACTAAACTGTATTTTTTCCAGCTAAAATCATTTTAAAGTATTTAAAACCTTTTAAAGGCTATTTTTTTAGTATGTAGTAACTACAATCCTGATAGTTTGTATATTGAAGCATATCAATAAATGTTGTGACACATTGTAATGTTTAGCTGTTACGAAGTTGTTCTTGTTTGCTTGCGCTACTGTTCAAAGGTTTGGGGTCGAAAGTCTGTTATTCTTACCATGGCTGCATTTATTTGATCAGAAAATTTTAGATGTTAATATATTCAAAAATGTATTGTATTCCTGAGGTTTTGAGATACTAAACAACAGGTGGATATGCATGCAAGCTTAAAAAACACATTTATTTTTCTTATTTGTTCAACGACTCTCGAACGATTTGTTTAACGATTTATTTTTCCAAACCTCTACGGTGGTTTGTCGCTTTCATGTAAAGCCGTGTTTGGGAGCTTTTAACGTTTTTTTAGTGGCAAAGAATGAATTTGCATTTTCATTCAGACCAACATGAAAAAATACAAAGTCTATAATAGTCACTTTAAGCAATATTTCAATGTTGAAAACAGTTGTGCTACTTAATATTTATTTTAGAAGAATGTAAAGGTCAGAACAAAAGAACCTTTTGCAATATTATAAATGTCTTCACTTTAACTTTTAATAAGTTTTGTACAATGAAATTAAATTCAGATCTTGTTGACCTTAAACATTTGAATAATAGCGTTCATACATTGTAACACTTCTTTTTGACAGGTCTCTCTCTGATCATGTGGAATGGCTTGTACACTGCTGAGAAGGTTATCATCCAGTGGACGTTACTCAGTGAGGCCTGCTACTTTGCCATCCAGTTTTTAGGTTGGTATCAGTAAGAACTAGAGTCTAATGTATACTGTCTTGGCATCTCTAGATGGGCCCTGTACTGTCATGATGCCACTGCCCTCTAGTGGTTGTGGTCTCTAAACAGAAACATTCGAGTGTATACATGTACAGTGCAACATACGTTGTCTACGGCTTATTCCACATATGTATTTAGTTAAATAACAAATTTTATATTACTTATATTCATTTTTAATTAAATTAAGTTACTATAGGAAAAAGAGCACAGAGTATTAATAAAAAAACAAAAACACTTGTATATTACAAAATATCAACAATGCTAATGTTTAATTTTAACATCAACATGAAATGGCAACTCTTTCTTTTAAAAGACAAGAACTGTGCACTTTCAGATATAAAACTCTTTATGATATTTTCGTTCTCTGTGCCTTTATCGCTGTGGTGTGGATTCTGCTATTCTTCAGTATTGAGAATGATTTTTAGAAACTTTATAGTTATTGTTGTTGGTGCGAGCAGACCTTAAATCTAATATATATTATATTTTCCATGCGTATTTTGCCAAAACTGTCTTGATATTTGGATCACGTATATCTTCGCTTCACTTTGTTACAGTGACCTCCGTCACTCTGGTGGAACTGGGTTCTTTACCAAATGCTGCCATCCTCCTCCTCCTCAGTCGCATATTCTTCCTCGCTGTCACGCTGTCCTACTACTACCATCTGGGACGCCGACCCAAGAAGATCTGAGAGCCCCGCAGGCACCGTTACTACACACCTGGTGCTTGGGGAGTTGAGCGACGGGCCAGTTTCCATCAGAAGCTCTGAACAGTGACACAACATACAGCATCAACCTGTTACCGCAAAGACAAACCAACCCCAGAAGTCACTATTTTTTGTTGTTTATTTACCTTCTTTTTAAATGAGAAACACTCACAAATGGTCAAGTGAATTGCATTTTTCTATCAGATCACAGTGCAGTCATAGTGTAGCCCCCCCTCTCCACCGTTTATCATGTAAAGTATTGCACACCGTAGCCGAGCTTGGACTTCTGGCGTAATTGTCTGTAGCTATGGTATCAACAGAACTGTAAATCACTTCATGTAATAATGCCAATGAGCTCTAGTCATGTGACGTGCGTGAGGGTGGCTAGTAAACACTAGACTGTGTTTTTCCATGCAGGTTATTCAGTACTTGAGCAGTAAAACATTGTTCCTGGTTGGTGTGTTTTGTATCACTGCTGTTTTACTAAACTAGGAACAACCTGCTCTACTTCGAATGATGGGCACAGTTAGGAAAAGCATAGATATACTACTGAAGCAACAGGTTTCTTTGTTCGGTTAGTTGGTGCATGGACTTTTTCAGGAACTTCAGTTAACGGGTTTGAACTAATTATATTTCAAATAACAACTAATATCCATATTTGCATTTAAATGTCTGTATATGAAGAAGAAACACCTTTTTCTTTTAGTAATGCCACAGAACATGGTTGTGTAGCACAATGACATGTTTAATTCATTTTAATGAGCAATGTAGCAGTATTTTCCCTCACTTTTCCCTTATATTGCCTTAATATGCTAAACTGCACAAGCGTTCCACATGTCAGCACACTGCCAGGTGTTTGTATTCCTCAAATGTATATATATTTCTCGGTTGATTTGCTATTTTTTGCTTATTTATTGGCCTGCCCAAAATTTAATTTAGATTTTTATAACTTGCATGTTTATTGTCTGAGTTGTTCAGTCCAGACATGATCTCGTACGCCCCTTGATAACAAGTCGTCTTGTGCGAGTTCTGCCGAGACAAACTGCAAAATCAACATTTTGTGTGTGTGTGTAGTTACACTTTTGCTGCCTTGTGTGCATTTGCTGTTATTTTAGACCGTGTCCACTAGTACAACAGTCCCATTATTAGCATAACAGAATTGGAAACACAACTTTTTAGCACAACGTGAATGGTAATTGTTGATTGGCTATATATGGAAAGAAAGGAATATGTTTAGCAAGAACTTGTTGTTAGATGTTGCATTTGAGGCTACATTGCTGTTGGTTGTTTTCATATATGATAGGAAAAGCGTGTTTATGTACAGTATGTGGACAAAAGTAGCAGTAACTATTTGCAGGGGTTTATTTAGGTTCACTTTTACTCTGCCCAACTCAAAACCTCTGCTATTCATGGCTCAAAATAGATGATAATGAAGTTTAGAGGCTCATGTTTTATTTCGCTTCGAAGAACTACAAACCTTTCATCTCGCTGTCTTGTAAAAATTATTTCTTTGCCAAAGCCAAATCATTCCTAATTAGTAATTTCATATAGGCACGGCTGTATTTTCTGTTCTTATTAAAAAGCAAGCTCTTAACACTCACCCAGTTAAATATGATGGTGGCAAATGCCAAACATGAATCACCTGTTATTCACGTCTCCTGATTAGAATTGTTGCCACGCAGTTAGAAATAATATCCAGCTAGCTGCTAGTGGCTTCAGCTGTCTGCCGATGGTATACACAATGCCTCTGAAGGGATGTTAATGTACGTTTTAAATGTGTGTGTAAATATTGTATTGAAAGATGTTATTGTTATGGACCTGCATCGTTATCTTTTTGGAATAAAGAAAATGTACATTTATTGCAGCTGTCATTCGAGGTCTTTTTTTTAGATAATGCATGCGTTAGAGTTTGTTGGCATATGCAAGAGTTTGTTGAAACTGAAACTTGTTTGGAGCTGTTGAATTAAACCTTGGCACATTATAACCCATTAAAGGTATTTTAGGAGCTGTTTTTTTTAGTTTTTCCTAGAATCTTGTACCATTCTGAGCACTTTATTAGCCTAGTACTTGTTTTCCTGTAACTATAGGCGACTAATTCGATTTATTAATTGCGGTTTAAAATGTCCAGACGTTCCAGAGGCTTATAATAATTTATGTTATAATAATTGAAATGGCATCAGTTTTTAATCGAAGCCTTAGATTAAAGCCTTAACCTGATCAAGTCGATCATATTATGAAAATATATTTTCCCGCTTTTGACCAGTCGATGGCGGTATTGTCAAAATAATACATGACCACATTACTGATATTTGCATCGTGACAGTAATGGGATCAGGTCCAGCTCTTAGGAATTAATTAACTATGATAGAAATGTATTTCAATAAGACTAAGTGAAAATGTTGTAAGAGCAATAATAAAAAGCCTTTTTAATATAAATGTGTTTGATATTAAGAGTTGCATGCACGTGCAGATTAAGCCCGTGTGTGATACATAAAATGTTTTTTATTACCATATTTCCGTTCCATAAAGCTATAAAACACAAAACTCAAAAAGCACAGTTTGGGATGTGGTAGAATGAGTTTCTTTGGAAATTCAGAACAATAAAAAAAAAAATGGAAACATGGTATTTCCCCCTCTCGGTCATAAAATGCAATAAAGCTGACAGAACCGTCCTGAAAACAACATTTGAAGGATATCCTTTTTAATGTATAAATTATTACTTTACAGTAGGGACAATAACTAGCGGTTCCGGCAGAGTTCTGACTTCGGCGGAAACTGGTCGCCATGGTGTTCAGGGCAGTAAAGGGTTAAAGAGGGATGTCTTTGCTGCTCTGGTCTTTTTGTTCAGTCTCTGTAGCACGACAACGAACTTACTGACAGCTGCTCAACGGGATCTTCACACAAAAGAGGTAAATGATTTTCTCTTCTGTCTGAAATGTCAATACAGAAATAGAACTGATTTAACTGACTGCAGTAAGTTAATTTAAACTTATTAGTAAATTAGGTCTTGAGGAGCTTTGTGCCCTATTTGCGTTTTTTTTTTTTTAGCATAGTAAACTAGTTCTGTGCCATTTTAAGTGTGTTTTTGTTATTTTTATGTGGTTTTTAAATGTTCGTTGATGTGGCACGTGCCTTCCTGTGAACTCTCGGGTCCAGCTGAGTTAACGCTCCGTTCACACGCGTGTCAAGGCATTGCAGCTGTGGTTTCGCTAGTTTTAATGTTGATTAGGCTTGTGTAGAAACTCGGAAGCCCGTGCTGCTGATCAACAAGTTGTCTACGTTGAAACTCTCAGCGGCGAGACAGGCTCGTTGGTTTTAAAATGAAGGATTTAAGTAGTCTTTGTATTATCTTTGTAACGCTATGTTTCCGCGGTCCTGGAACACCTGTAAGTTTAATATGAGGGAACTTTAAAACTGCGATTTCGAAGCATTGACGTCATGAAATATAATTCAAGAAAAACTCCTGGACAGTGATGTGTACAGAGCTGGGTTATAACTGATTACATGTAATCTGGATTACGTAATTAGATTCCAAAAACTAGATTTGTTTGCATATTTTATGTTCTAAACGCATTGAAACCTTTTTTTTTGTGTGTGTGTGTGCTAATTTCTTTCACCTAATTTATTTACTTGAAGTAACCCTGAGATTTTAAAATTAAATATTTTCATAAATATCAAATTTGCATGTTCACAGTTATGTGAAGTTGGTCACATAACATGCAGCGAAACATAAAATCAGATTTTTTTTTTTTTGTAAGTTTATTTTAATGTTTTTGTTTTTATATTATTATTTTAATGTAACTTTTTCATTTTAACTCAACTCACAAATGAACCTGTAGTTTATTTAAACAAGTTAGGTCAAAAGTAACCTAAAAGTAATCAAACAATAGTCTGTATTTCCTTAATTTGTGTAATGTCATGGAATAGAGAGAAATAGTGCATTAGCGTAAATCTTTTTACGGTAAGTTTTCTCAAGTACCATTAATTTGAACAATTTGTAAATGAAGAAAATATTAGTCCTTTAAATTTATTTCAAATTACTTCACTAACAACAGATCTTATTTAATGGCTGACATTTGAACCCAAAGCCAGAAACAGACTTGATGTACTTACTGTAAGTTATTAGTGCTGCTTGGCGAGTGTAATATATACGTGATATGCATATGGTTCATTCAAGATATGTAGGAAAGATTGAATTTATGAGTTGAATGCACCACCAGCTTTCAAGTTGCCCAAGTTGTCAGTCATAAAATATCTACACTGATTGTAAATTTAAGTTTCCAAATTTACAGTAAAACTAAATTGCGTATACAAAGTACAAACATTGTATAATTACAATGTATATGTTTGAATTTACCAGACATAAATTGAACAAAAACAGTCTCTGTGAGTTTTAAAATCATACTACATTTTTGTCAAAAAGATAAAATGAGTTGCATCACAACTCTGTGCACAAGCATAGCAACCTCTGCCGTCACCAGAAATTGGGATATCAGTTTCCTTGTAATTACACCTTGCATTGTAACTATTTCTTCCCAACTCCCAGTGTCCCAGCAGGTCTAGAATGTACCAGTAGCCCTCATGGTGACAAATCGCAATATGTAAGGAGATGATAGAGTTTAATGTGTGTGCAATTTAACAGGATGTGTTATTATTTAGGTACTGTAAGTTGCTTGAAACATATTGACTTTGCGAAACCTGTTTAGCAAGATTCTTTTCAAATTGTTGCACCGCCACTGTAACTAACGGAAAAAATATAAATAATAAATATATATATTATAGGATATTAGGGTCACTGGTCTGCTGTCAGGACTGCGACATCTGTCTGTAATGAAAGCACAGATGTGAAAATAGGTCAGAACTGATTTGGGGCTAAGCAGTGGATGCTTCTTCAGGTCCATAAAAGGTTAAGGGCTGGCAGACCTCCCAGGACGTGTCTCTGACTGGAATTAGCCCGCAGAGAGAGAGAGAGAGAGGACCAGGATACAGATGTTCCCCTTCTTTTACTGTGACTTTTCCTAGTTGGAAAACATCTGCTTTAGGAGCCAGCTAAAAATGGGATGCCACTATGTGTTTGAGAGCTGCTTTGCCAAGACAGGCCTGCAGCAGAAACTTAATAGGCTGCTCTTTTTCATAAGGGAAATTTAGATTTAATGTGCAACCGCATTACTTGTTGTAACTTAGCTTTTTTAAATCAGTACACATTGCATTTTAGGCCTTACTCGGCTAACTTTTCAGTTTTGTATTTCTTTAGGCTTATTCAGTCATGGCTAAAAATATTGGCACCATTTATAAATATGATCAAAGATTAATGTGCGTTGTTAATCCTTTTGATAAATACATATATTTTAAATCACAAAAATCCAACCTTTCATTGGATAATAAGAATTTTAAATGAGGGAGGAAATATAATGAGATAAATGTTTTTATCTAATGCACGTTGGACATAATTATTGGCACCCCTAGAAATTTTTAAGATTAAAATATTTATGAAGTATATTCCCAGTCATATTCACAATTTTGATTACTCTAGGGTAATTATGAACATGAATACAGAATAATAACAAAACAAAGAAGAAGAAGAAAAAAAAAAAAAAAAAAAAAAAATATATATATATATATAGAGAGAGAGGACAGTTTGATTGACTAAAGACTCTCCAAGGACCACAGCTGGACAATAGTTGAGTCTCTGGGTGAGAAACCCTCTACATCAGCACATGTTGTTTGGGAGAGTTTCAAGAAAAATTCTCCTCGCTTGTCCAAAAATCACCTGCATATTCAGTTATCAGACACAACTGGAACTTTAAATGGGACTTACTTCTATGATTAGATTAAACTAAATAAGCAGCTTTTTAGTAGCAAACACTTAAGATGGGTTTGATGAACACAGGGTGAATAAGTAGCCCATGTGTACAAAGAAAATATACTGGTGTATTTTTGATATTGTGGGCCTATATTTCTACTGGAGGTCCTTTAGACACGTGGGATCATGGATTCTATCATACACCAACAAATAAAAAAGAAAAATCAATTAGTGACCGACTCTGTTAGAATCTTGTAATGGGCCATGTTCGGACCTTCCAACCATGCAATAATTCAAACATAAAAAGGGGTCACTGAGCACAAAGCCAAACTTTTTGGCCATTCAATTCCTCTGACCTGAACCCTGTCGAAAATAAGTGCGATGAACTAAAGAGAAGCACCAACATGGATCTGGGAATCTAAACGTTCTGGAGTGATTCTGGATGAAGGAATGGTCTCTGATCTCTTGTCAGGTGTTCTCTAACCTCAGCAGGCTTCATAAGAGAAACTTTTGAGCTGTTAAACTGGCAAATGAAGGTCTCGGAACGTATTGAATAAAAAGGTGCCGTTAATTGTGGCAGATGTGTATTAGAGAAAAACATTTATTTCATAATGATATTCCTAATGATCACAACCTGTGATTGGTTGCATAAAGGCTTAGACTAGTCTTACAAGTTAGTTCTGTTCTGACACGCTCTTTTGTAAGTTATATACAAAGTAGTTTGGTCTGGAAAAAAAAAACTCATTACCTGTTGGCTAAGAGCTAGTTGGTCTGACTAGTTCTTACAACACAATCTTGGCCGTAGTGTTTAAATTTATGCAACTGGTCTTAGATGACATGTATTTTGCAACTCTAACAAACATCTGAGTGCTGGGCTAAATCAGCTTGTAATGCGGGTACTGTGTTTTTATCAGCTTATAACCCACAAAGAGTTTATATAATGCAGTGTTACACACAGTGAGATCTTTCCACTGTGTGTACCCCAAGGTTCAGATGGCAGTGTTCAAAATTGTAATAAACTGCACTAACGCCAGCAATCATTTTAGGATGTTTTCACACTTTTCTCAATTGCCTGGCTCTAACCGGGGTTTGATTGATCCCCTGTTCCATAAAGTCCTCTGGATTGCGTTCACACAATGTTTTTTGGTTTCTTAAACACACTCTCTTACAGAGCTGGTTAGTAACGGATTACATGTGATCTGGATTATGGAATCAATTTCCAAAAATGTAGCGTTTGTAATTCGTCTCTCACATTTTCAGATTTTGGCTCTGTATTATTATTGTTGTTTTCATGTTCATTAACATTTTTTGACAGCCACACCCCTTTGACAGTAGTCAAAATACATTACCTAAAAAGACTAACCAATGCTTTTTTTTTTTTTTTTTTTTGTCTTTGTCTTACAATTCTGACTTTATAACTCACAAATTGCACGTTTTCATGTAATTTTGGCTTTAAATCGAACAAATGTGAGTTTATTTCTCAGAATTGCACGTTTATAATCATGCAATTCTGACTTGAGGCTAACGAACATGTTGACAAAAAGCATAAAATGTAGTTGATGGTATAGTGGGTAATTGTTTCCCCCTGTGATTGTAATGCTTGTGATGTGGCTGCTGAAGACCCTGCACTCATTTAGCTATGGCTTGACCTTCCTCTTGGTGAAGGGGTGAGAGGGGGAGACTCATGGGTAACTGGGGCGTGAGACTGTTTCCCCTCTGAAGTGGAGCATTGACGCTGCCGCAATTATGGTTGCCATAGGGATGCCCTGAGAGTATGAAAGATGTTGGCTGGGGGGTAAATCATAGGGTTATGCAAAAATAGTGTCTTGTGTGACCCAGAAGGGGTACGATATTTCTTGGCCCATAATTTGGGTCTTTTGAATCAGTCTTAAATTACTTAAAAACTCAAGAAGCCATACTTAGTAATGTTTGAAGTTTACTTTTATGGTTAACTTTTGAACTTAAGAATGTAAAGAAAGAAGGCTTGGAACTCCAATAGTTGTGTTAGGCGTGCTCTTGGCATTCGTCCGAAAGAGTACATGATAATAGTGTTTACAGTTTTTAACTCGATGAGGGTTAATTAAAGGTTCTGCCTCCTCCTTCCCCTAAAGACAGCATTAATAATTTTGCGGCACCTCTTTTTAATGTTTTCTGTTGAGCACGTGTTCCAGACATGTGTGGGAGCCACTTACTTACTAGAGACAAACTTGATGTGTGTGTGTGTGTGTGTGTGTGTGTGTGTGTATGTATATATATATATATATATAATATAATATAATATAATATAATATAATATAATATAAAAAATTAGAATATGAATAATAGCGTATATTTAAAAAAAAAAAAAAAAAAAAGGGTATATATTTATTTCCATTTTGCCATGACGTGTATTTGTGGTATTACTGGGTACTCGGTAGTAGTTATGTAGGCGTCTGCAGGAAATACACTCGTGGTCTTTAAATCAACCAAATGAAAGCGATTTTTAATATTCAGTCTGCTGTATAACACCATGTATGCTTCTTATTTCTTGAACAAAATAAATGTACTATCATTTAAAGGTTTGGGGTCAGTAAGATTAGTTTAAAGGTCTGAAGTGTCCTTTTTGTTTTCTGTCTTACTATTGCATAGAAATATCATATAAAGATATTGAGTTCAAACTTCTAGATGAATATTTCAGCACTGACTGTTCAAAATTCAGCAGTACTGATCTAATGCTATGATGTATAACGCCGGACAGTCCTCCTTTTTGTGTGTTTAACACCCTACACGTGTGACAAGTACTGTGAAGTGCTTTGTAAGTTGAAATAATAGTCAACGAACACTTGCTGGGGGAAGTCTATAGTGATTATCCTGGATTAAATTTCTGGTCATGTGATCTATAGTAAGTATCTAACATCAACAGTGTAACGCTTGCTTGGGTGTGTTCAGATGCCCTTTTGTGTTGAGCTAAAAAGCCTAGGATAGGCCAGCTTTTGTCTATTGTATGGAATGGGGACGCATGCCATCATTGTATTATGGAGGGGATGTTGTGATTGACCAGAGAACAGGTGACATCTACACAGTTGAGTTACAGTTCAGCTGAGGGTGACTGTAGAGATTATTAAAGAATCGAGATGGCAGGGTACTTCAGCTTCCAGGTGACAGCACTACTTCCTGCAACCCCAACGACACCCTATACGCATTCACACACAAGCCCAAGTGTTTGTGTTCATGGTATTCTGGGTGTTGTGGCTGAGGGGTTGAAAGGCTCCTGCAGTATGTTTTGTAGATGTGTATCATGAAACTGCTGAGTAGAAAAACTCTTGACACCTGATGAAACTTTACTGCCGTTTGTACTTCCCCCCTCCTGTATTTCTGCTTGTTTTCTCAGGCTAAACAGCTGAATGGTGAAGAATAAGAAAGTCTAATTCTGTGTCGTACACTATTTTTGTCATGACTGAACATGCTTACTGTGGAAAGAAGGGAGTTATACTGGCTGTGTTGTTTTTTCTTCTCTAAACTCCCCTTTGTAAATGAATAAAATCCAGAAAAAGGCTGCATTCAGCACAGAAAAGTCGAGAGTCTGGTTTATAGCTCCCTGTAGTACTTTGAAGATAGGACGCCAAGTAAGCTTAGCCCTGTGACTCTCTGGCTTCCTATCCTGATATATTGCATGTTACTCCAGACGTGTGTGTGTGTGTGTGTGTGTGTGTGTGTGTGTGTGTGTGTGTGTGTGTGTGTGTGTGTGAGAGAGAGAGAGAAGAAAAACGGTCTGAGTGAGAAATGGTTGTCAAGCTCTGATGGTTATATTTCAAGCATCTTCATTAAGTGTTCACAGAGGCTTTTAAATGGGTGCCAGAGCAGTTTAATTGAATCAAGATTATTTAGATGGATTGGTGTCAGTAGCTCTCAACTAAAATCCAAACCAGTATGAGTTTCTTTCTTCTGTTGAACATAACAAATGCTGAAGAATGCTGGTAATCAAACAGTCAAGGGTACAGTTGGCTTCCATAGTATTTCATTCCCTATATGAAAATCAGTGGGGACCAACAACTTTTTAAAATCCTTCAGATCATCTTTTGTGCTTAACGTAATAAGGAGACAACATAAGAGTGAGTAATTTATGGCAAAGTTTTAATTTTTTGGTGATGCATCAGTACCAAAAAGCAAAAAACTTGTTGTTAAAAATGTGTTAATGTTTACAGTAAACACATTTACCTATATTTATGCCCCCCCACGTCTTTACACTGTTGATATGAGTCCTATTCATGGGATCTATTTCTCCACAAAGAAGGTCTACAGATTATTTAATTATGCATTCTCCACATGAGTTTGTAGGATGCTCGGCAGAGAAGATATTTATGAGTAACGTCTTAAGGGAGGCTCACCAGAATGACATTTTAAAGCTCTGACATCAAAGTATTTAATTTAATTTAAAAATGTCCTTGTGTAATGAAACGCAAATAAATAAAATGAATAGAATACGAATATGAATAGATAATGTTGACAGTTACTTAATGCTAAATGAGCAGAGACCAACTGCCTATGTTTGACGACTCCCTCATGAGTCATTTTGAATGCATTTGCTTAGAGCGGTCTCACCACTATTAATAAAACCTTTTCATGATTTTGTCACGTGTCTTCCTTTTGACAGGGACACATAAACACTGCAATGTTTTGCTCAGTTGGATTACTTTGCACGTTGCACAGGACAAAACTATACTGCACTGTCCAGAAAATTTGGGGTTAATACGATTTATTTAGGTTTTTTGGCATTGTTTTGTTTTAATTTAATAATTTCATTCAGGATGGACGCATTAAATTGGTCCGTAAAGATGGCTATGTTATTATAAAACGACTACTTTCTAAAAAAAAGTGATATTAATATCTTTTGGAAATGGAAGTGAAACTAATCAGCCAGGCTTTAAATTAAGAAACAGCTGTGATTTATAGAGTTTTTTTTTTTTTCCCCAGTTTGTGTCATCGAGAGCTTACTTGTAATCACCTGCAGATTATTTTTAATAATGTGCTAATTAAAGCTCTTTAGTTGTCATATGCAAAACGTGACCTGCTCAGTGCCAGTTCTGAGATTTCTCCATCAGCGTTGGTGTTGTGCTTTGTGTGTCTCCGAGTTTTAATGAGATTTCCTCTCTTATTTACAGAGCAGCAGTCATGGGGAAAGGATGCGTTGCCGCCACTAAGTACTTCCTGTTCTTGTTCAACCTCCTCTTCTTTGTAAGTGTACACACTCCTACACCTTTATTCCTCGTCTCAGCAGAAACAATGTGTGTCTAATTAGCTCGGGTCTTCAGGTCTACTGTGAGCTAACACTGGTCAAAAGAGAGGTTACTACTGAGAAGTGCCTTTTGGGAAGTCTAGAAGATAATTTATGTAAAACACTTATGACCTTTGTGCTTGTGTGTGTGTGT
>JAUMHP010000073.1:8555203-8566382 GCA_032361065.1 Enteromius trimaculatus | reverse complement strand
ACTTTTTTTTTTTTTTTTTTTTTTTTTTCTCCCTAGTTTGTTCTGTTGTTTCATTTCTCTCCATTCCCTGTGTCCAGGGTTGTATGCCCAGTGTGGAGGACTGGATCCTAAGGAACTGTGGAGTTATTTTGGGAGTCTGTGTTGGAATAGCAGTGATTGAGGTAAATATAGGAAGTGTGTCATTTTTAAAATGCATTCCAAGTATGTATATATAATATAATATAATATAAAATCAATTATAATACACACACGTGTTTGTGCGCGTGTGTTTTGTGTGCACAAGAGAGGTGTGTAACCAGATTACGATCACTATCTTCTCTGCTTACTTTAGCTTTTAGGGATGATCCTGTCCATGTGCCTCTGCAAAAGTGTCCAACAGGAGGATTACACCAAAGTACCCAAATACTGAGAGCAAACCCCCCTTCAGTGACTCACTCAGTGTTACAGCCTCTCCACACCAGCAACAACAACTGGAACAAAGCAGACCAGATGACACACACAATCTCACACACACACACACACTCTTCACTTTATTATCCCCTTGTTTAAGATCCACTCTTTTCTATTTCTTGTAAAGAAACTAGTGATCTATGTCTTGTAAGTGCTCTGCCGGGTCTAAATAGCTTTATATTTGGTTTCTCACATGTGTGTATAGATACACAAACTGTACGCCGACTGTTGCATTTTATTGTTTTCATGGTTAGTCGAATCTGAGAGCACTTTAGTGAATAGAGAGTTTGAAATTGGAAAGCGCTATTAGCTACATTTAAAATATTTTTATAATCTAGAGGGGAAAATCAATTTTTGTTTTTTTACTTTTTATTGTAATTTTTTATTTGTGTTGTGTACTTTTCAATTCAGTTGTGTGTATATAAATACGATCGACATATTTTAATGACGTTTATTCTTACTGAATAACTACATCCTAGTTATGGCAGCACTTAACGGTGGTTTTTCTGCATGTAAGCGAAGTGTTATTAGCTGGGGCTGGCTCAGGTGTGGTGTGGGTAAAGATGGCTGCGGTTGAGGGCAAATAACAAGTCTGAAGGCTAGAATGGATTAGTTTAGCGTTTCTTGCGCTCTGTAGATCAGGGTGTGTATGTGGATTTAGGTTGGCCACGTATCCCACAGATCCTTGCTGTGCTGGTGTGGGTGAAACAGCTGTTGGGAGTATGCGTATAACAGGCATTCGATACAGATCCTGCTGACTATCTTCAGCTGTAGCCTGCAGGAGCACAGCAAAATCCACAGACACCGTAACATCTGTCTTCCTGTTACTGACCTTTTTCAGCTCTACCAAAACAGGTCTGCGTCGCGTGTGAGACTTTTAAAACTTTGCGTTTCTTCTTCTTTCTTTCTTTTTTTTTTTTTTTATGTTTTTGTGTCTATGGTTTCATTTCAAGTGAAGCTGATGTAAACTAATTCAGCTTTTTGAGTTTAGCAAGCCTGGTGTTGTTTATATCAGCAGTTGTTTTCTGGGTTGTGTTAGTTTAGAAAAGAAGCAATCGAAGGATCTTCGTGAGAAAAGAACGACCAAGTCGATGTCTGTACGGCCGTTTCCAAACACTTTTGCTTTCTGACACAGAATCTTTATAACTCCCTTCTTTAAAACAAACTGCCATTTGTATTATGTGATAGACCTAGAAGATACAGAGAAATGTGTCCCATTTCAGGATTTTTTAAATGCTTTTCATTGTCTTTTTTTGTGTATTTTGTCCGTTTTGTCTCCTAGAACTCTATACAGTAGATTAGATCCTGAAAGCATTTATTTAATTTTTTTCAGAAATTGACCAATGTTTGGATAACTCTGTATTTTTGAGGTAAAGTGAAGATGAAGGGAAGTTTTTTTTTTATTTTTTTTTTTAACCTACATTTCTTATACAAGCTTTTCTGTTGAACTGGGAAGCCATGTTAATGTAGTAACTTTTTTTTCCAGTGACTTGAGTAATACAAAACATGTCTATGCAATAGTTATAAGTCGGATTAAAAGAAAACTTTGACACAATATTTGTGATTTCCATTGTGATTTATATATATATTTTTTTTTCATTGAGTGGGTGTCTTTTAATTTTTAATCATTTCAGTCTGTGTAACATCATGAGAGACCAAACTTTCTTTCTCCTAGAGATAAAAGCCTGCCATTTTTTAAATATGAATAGTTTTAGAAATAGTTTTAGGAAGTACAGCAAATACAGTACAGTTTTCATATTATTTTAAAATATATATAAATAAAAAAATATTTATGTGATGGAAAAGGTGTATTTTCAATGTAAAAGTCTTTACTGTCACTATTGATTGATTTAATGCATCATTGCTGAATAAGTATTAACCTACAGTATTAAAGTCCTGCTGACTCCCAAACGTTATGTATGCTCAGAGACCGACAAAGTACACAAATTTAAGTAAAAATATAGATACTACTGCTCAAATATTACTCCATTACAAGTGAAAGTTGTAAACACAAATTTTTACGTAAGTGAAAGCATAGATGTGTGTATTTCCGGTCAATGCATTGTTTCATTATTATTGTATGTTATCTTGCAACACCTTATGCCTCTGAAGCAACCTACTCTACTACTCAAACCTCTCACTAGTTTGTAGTCTGTGTAGCAAAGAGCTTTTAAGAATGTTTTAAAAAAATATATATAGAAATTAAATATCTTTTGGAAAAATTACTTTGTAACAGTCATAATCATATAGGCAAAGCATTTTGTTTTGTCTGTCTCTTACACTGATAGGCTGTCTCACCTGTAAAAACACCAATCACATTTAGAGAAGAAGAAAAAAAACACCCACTGTCTTTAAAGCTGCTACATAAACAACTTTCTACTTTGAGGAGTTCGGTAGAATTGTAGTGAAAAGTGCGATATTTGTTCAAATGCAGAGGATTCCAGAAAAAATAAAACTCAGGTAAAGTACAGAGACTCGAAAAGTGTATTTAAGTACAATACTCAAGTAAATGTACTTCGCTACTGCCCGCCTCTGTATGCTATAGACAGCTTATACAACTTTATTAGTCTAATTCTTTCCGGCAAGACTGCCTTGGAAGTTGTATCCAGAGGAGGGCGCTATTGCTTAACGTGAGACCTCGTAAATCTAACAAGATTTATTCCTGTTAAAACCCAAATTAGAGAATAAGATTTAGAAGGTACTAATGCAATTAAATGAATGTTAATATTCAGCTTGTATAATAAAGTTCATGCCCTTTCAGGACAGCTTGAAGTTTGAACTTATCTTTTATCTTAAAAATGTTTTAATAATCACAGACAATATACAGAATGTTTAATTACTCTTATGTATTTATAATTAAAGCGTTATGCATTATGAATGTTATTTGTGGCTAATGATATTCCCGTATCCCCACAAGAGGTCTAAAGTTATTCTCACTGAGGTCCAGTTGTCTGTTCTAATAGCGGGAAAAGAATGTGGTCTGAAAGGACTGCCTCGAATGAACCTCTGCGGTCCCTTAGAGAGAAATGAAGAAAACGCTTTGCTGTCGGTCATGGAGGACAAGTGACCTCAGAACCACTGCCAGGAAATCTGGCTCTGTAGTTACACTGACAGCATCTAAACGCGAGCTGGTGGTTTGCTTTTGCATATGATCTAAATTCATGACCCAAATTCAGTTATTCAGTTCCATACCCAATAAATTATTTATTTTTTTCTTCCTCAACTACGTGCAAATCTGCAATGTTGTTCGAATGGGTGTTTTGAACAGTCACAGGTTGTTATATATAGGACCTACATACTAGAGCAAATGTTGAATACCTTTTAATCTAATATGGTGTCCTTTCACCTATCAGTTTTGGAAATGTGTGATGAACAGAACTGGAAAGTAACTGTTTTGACTCAGCAGCAGAATATGGAAGTTGGCTTATAAAGTGTATGTCGCATCCTCTTCATGTGCTTTCCTGGAAATGGTTTTACTCATCCACAGCGTCCACCTGAGGGCCTCTTCCTCATCCTGCTGGAACGCCCCTGTTGGACTTCCTGTTTTCGGCTGTTGGCTCACTGGCATACTGACTTGTATTGTATGTAGAGCTCTAGTCAATGACAGCAATATTAGGCCAAAGCTGAGCCTTGACTGTAGGTGAACAATGACATCTTGTCAACACAGAGTTGATCATTTCCTTTTTGGGATGTGTTTGGGCATAATTCTCAATTTAACAACTGACTACTTTTATGTAGACTTCTATGATCATGAAACATGAGTATAACTGGCTTACTATAAGCTAAACTTGTAATAGTGTTACAATATACACAATATGCACTGACTTGACATCAGCAATAATATTAATAGAGATTGATATGACTACTATTTGATATATCGTCCAGCCTTAAACCACGTTTGGGTTTAAAACCTCAATATATATTGTCAGGAGACATGGGTGTTCCACTGAAAAAAAAGTCATCTACATCTTGGATGGCTTGAGGGTGAGTACAATTAACTCCAAATTTTAACTTTTGGGTGAACTATCTTTTTCAAATTAAAGGCAGGGTTAGCGATTTTTCAAAAATGCTTTGGGAAACACAATCGGGGCTGAGTACCCAAACAAACTTGTAGCCAATCAGCAGCAAGGGGCGTGTCTACTACTACTGATGTGGAGGAGAGTGCATTCTGTGAACAGCCAAGCAGAGCGACATAAAGATGCCAAAAGAGAAAACAAAAGAGGAAGATGTCTGTGGAACGACGAGGCAAGAAGTATGACCCGTGTAAACCGTGTGGACCGCTACAAGGCCGGCTTACGTATCGTGGTCCATAAAAACAGTTGTTAATAAAGCATCTACTGTACCTAGGTCTATGGTAGAATTGTTTCTGCTTCGTTTCACAGTAGTGATGTGCACATCGATACTGTAATATTGATATATCAAATCTATATTTAAAAGCTACAGACTTTCTGAAAAGTATTAATACTATAATTATATTAATAGTTTAGCGCTTTTAGCCTTTTTTCCTAAACATTAATACTATTTTGAATAATCACATGCACATTTAAGAAGTATGCAGTATTGGTATTGCTAAAATTGTAACAAAAGTATTGGTATCGTATTGTATTAAAAAAGTGTGGTATTGCACAGACTCAATCATTGCCTGGGTTGAAAAGGCTAAATATGTGTGGGGTGGAGCTACAAAAATAGGGGCGAGACCCTTTTGGGGAAGGTTTTTTTTTTTTTTTGGTGATTTCAAATATCAACATTGGCTTCCAGAAATCGCTTACCCTGCCTTTAACGACAACAACTTACATTTGCAAAGACAATGAAATAAATACAAATGCATGTCAATTAAAATATGCAATCACATTCAGTTGCTTGATTGTTTCAACATCAGACCTATCGGCTGCTGTCCAGAAAGAGATGGGTTGTGTGCATTTCAGGTAAGATTGCCCAATATGGGTGATCCTTCCAGTAGCTGTGAAGTACCAGTGGTGAGAATCACTGATGAACACAAGCATGTCAAGCTGCAAACCATGTGAGGGGCCTTTACCAAGCTGTTTAAAACCAACCGCATATCAACCAACCACTCTAAACATTCTAACAACCATGAAGCAATGCATAAAAGGCTACTCAGGAAAGTCCAACAGTAACACACCAAGAACTTCTAGAAAACCTTGATAAATGAATGTCAGCTCACAGGAAAACCACCCAAAACAACCCTGACAACCATGTAGCAATGAAATAAAATCTGCTTTGAACAATCTCGGAACTGCATACTGTATAAACTCACTGACAATCGCCAAACACATCCTAACAACCGCAATCCTGGCTAAAATGTAATCTGAAAAAACCTAAAACTTACTCTATAACTATATACAGTGTATATACAGTATTAATTAACATGTGTAGGTCCTGCTGTGCAGTGCTCCAGGTGACACTGTGGTAACTCTGTCTGGGCTTCTTTCTTCTGGGTTCCTCAAGCATGGACGAAGCTTCTGCTGGTTGTGGAGAAGCTCTCAGTGATCTGGATATATCCATAAGGCCCCCAAAGGTTCTGCTTGATCTTCAGTCCCAGCTCAAGGCTGCTGGGACATAGCTGACCACTGAGCGTCTTTTTCATGGGCTCAGCCACAGAGCTGTATCTCCTAGTAGCTCTGCATGCTGCAGCAAGGATAGAGACGAGACTGCTGGACAGATGTCAGGAAGGACAGCGCTTTTCTTCAGTCATCAACTCTTCCAAACCTTTGGGTCTTCAATCTTTCACTGAAATGCAGCTGTAAGAGTGATCTAACCTGATTACAGCTGCCACCTGTAAAAGCTCACAGGGGGCTTGAATTGAAGAGATGCCCTGCACCAAAAATTCTCTCAGGAAGAGTCCTGGTTCCTCTCTTTTATGAATTAAAATTATTTACAATTGACATGAACATTGAAAATGGATTAAAATATAAATGTGTAAAATAAACATAAATACACTTTAAGACTAAGTATTTTTCACAAATTAATACATATTCAATACATATTTCAAATTATAATTAAGTAAATATTGTAACCAACAGGGCATTCTGGGTAGTTTGTGTGCTTGGGAATGATATTTTAAAATAAAGCCAAAGTACAGTAACACTCATATTTTATGCAGCACACAGTGAAAGGGAAGCTTAAACACACGGGCCGACGGACACTCGAACAGTATGGGATACATACCCACCCTTCAAAAGATCTAGAACTGTGTTCATCAGTCATTCAAAGATTTGTTTAAATGATATAAATGCGTATTTGCTGAATATAAAGTGTGCTTCTCTATTACTAAATATTAAAGTAATTATTACTTATGAGTATGAGACCCAAATTAGTAACTGTTATCTACAGCTAACTTGATGAATGACAAAAGGTTAAAGGTTTAAAGTTATTTGTACTACAAACAAATGTGTTTATAATTAAAATGCAATTAAATAATACAACGAGAAATACCATACGTATAAGTAGATGACACAAGAGGTCTCCTACATTCAAGTAACAAATGGCTGCCACCGTTCTTACGCTAAACATAAGATGAATGGTAAGTAGGCTTAATGTTAATTATATTACTCTACAAGTCATTTCAATGTATTTTAAAAAGTTGAAGGCAACAATATAATTATTTTACTGTTTTTTTTTTTTTAATCAAATGACTGCACCCTTGGTAAGCATAAGACAGCCTACTACTTTCAAAAATATTACAAATCTTAGTGATCTCCAAACATTTGAACGGTACAGTATAATGTAAAAACAGAAATTATATATTTTCTATACATATTTTTAATGGTGACATTTTAACTTTTTTCGGACTTCTTTTTGCCCATTTCATTCCCCCCCTCACCACCACCACCACAAATTTGAATAAAAAAAAATAATAAAAACATTTCAAATGGAATTTAAAAGACAATGATTCATTAATTCTGAATGGCCCACAGATTTCAAAGAGCACAAATAAAACAGCAAGAGAAGAACAAGACAGGAAGTACATCACAAGACACACGTGTATTATAGGCCGTATTAGGTGATGGTCAAGGCCGTCGGGGGTGTACTTTCCGGCTTAAGGGTCTCTAGTTTTGTAGTATCTTCACAGTTTTCGAGGTAGGCATTAAATTAGCTGACTCTGCTGATAACTCTGAATGCCCACGTTTCCTCCGTAAAGTAGGTGAAAGAATTTGTCGAATCAGGAGTTTTTCCTCACATTTGTACCTCTGTGGTTTGAATGTAAATGCAGAGTCTGTACTGCTACTTTATCACCGTTCAGCCACAGCACAATTTCTTCACTGTGTAGCAGATAACACGATTAGCATTACTTTTGCATACCTGCGCATTATCACTTGTGACAAATGTGTTGTGCACATCCGGTCCTGTGCACTGGGTTTCACCATTTAGCAAACCCTGACAGTGCTAATATATTTAGTCTATTTAATGGTTACTCATTTTATCCTCTCTCTCTGTTGAATCTCACATGTCCTCTGCCTGTCTGAACTCATTTTGTTGATGGACATGTGGGGGAAGAGAGTGGGAGAGTAGGAAAGAGAGTTTACCTGATCGGTTTGTGTGTGTATGTGTGTTAGTGCACTCTAGAAGACTGTTAAGATGCGTACTAATTCAATAAATAATCTTGTTTTTCAAAGATGATGGCCTAAGATCACTGATGCAGGGAACTGTTCAATAACGTTAACTTCAGTAAATCCAAATCATTTACTCTTCCTTGTGTCTATCAAAACCTCTGTAACTTTCTATTTTCCATATACAGTAAAGACAAAAATATTTAGCAAAATATCCCAGCAGCTTCTCATTTGCATACAATTAAAAAGAATTGGATTCATTTCAATGCAAGATTTTATGGATAATGACTTGCCGGTGACTTTTGAAGTTTGAAATTTGATGTTTTTATGTATTTTTATGACAACTCCTGGTCGTAATCGACTTCTCACTGCCCAAGCATCAGTTTGAACCTTCATCAGAATATCTTGTGCTCCACAGAAGAATGAAAGTCACACAGGTTTGAACCAACTTGAAATCGACAGAATGAATAAAAATAAAAAATTATGACAGTATGTATTTTAATTTTGAGGTGAACTTTTGCTTTAATTCAGTGCTATTTACTGCAGAAAATGCAATATGACTGCTGATTCTTATTCGTAAATTCTCTTTATGTCATTCTGTCTTATTCACACTGCAAATGATCAAATTAATCCAGATAAACCTGTCATTCATAACCTTGCTGGTATTGAGCCAAGCCAGTCAAATTTGAAGCTTTATATAAACTCATTTGCTGTGATGAAATATTTTTGTTGGCTAAAAGCAATTGGATTTCATTTTTCTCCCTATGCTAAGCAGATGTCATCTTTCTCTGTTTATTCACAGCAGACTCATTTGCTATCTAATGTATGCATATTGTATGCTCCCTCTTGGCAGTTTTGCTATCATTAGTTCACGATACACACTACCCACACTAACAACATTTTTCAATCCGAAGTCTTTAGAATAATATGATTACCCATTAGCCCGTTGTTTTAGTCTGAGACATGAGGAGGAACACAGAAGGAAAATAGGTAACAAAAGAAGGAGATGAACTGAACATTAACAAAGTATAAAGAAGTATTATTATTATTATTATTATTTTTTTGGCTATATAATAAAATGACTTTATCACCCCTTCCTCAACTTAAAACATCACCATTATATTTTTGCTATTGTGTTAGTGCTCATCTCGCTTTTAGACTACCATATTCTTTGCAGAGCTCTGCTTATCGTTATTGCTTTTATTCATATTTTGCACTCCGTCTCAAGCAATGGTAGCTGTGGTAACCTTTCACTTATCATTTTTTCAGCTATGACCAACAATGGCAAAACGTCAACGAGTTTGCTTTGCATGAAGATATAAAGCGATTACTGCAAATGATGCAAACAATAATTTACAATTCAATTCCAGTGCCACAACTGAGCTTAATTTTGCACCAGAGAAATCTCATTATCTCATAATTCATGCTATATCTTTTATTTTGTTGGTGTGTACTGATATTAGAGCGGATGACTAATGATAATGTTTGACAACACTAATTCCAGGACTCTTTAGGGTGATTTTGTATTTCCCTTTGTTTATTAGCTTCATAAAAGCTACCATGGAGTCTTACATTCTGCTTATTTTTAAAATCTGATTTACAATGATGTTTTGGCAGCAATTAGCCAGATGTGAGTTTTGAAGAGACATGCAATAGTGTCTGTAAAGGCTGTAATACACTGCAGTAATACACTGCACGGGGCAGTTATGCCAAAGTTTACAGTGTGTAAGAATTAACGAAATTCAGAGGTTATAAATTCAGATATGCTTCAAAACATTCTCTGTCTACAATTTTAAAGGCTTTTTAACGAGCAAGGATAGTGGAAAGCTCACAGTAAAACATTAGATGAAGAGAGGGGAGGACAACGGACATTGAGACAGAATTTGAACTTGGGTCAACGTTCTTGGGTCACCGTGGGCTCTTCTAGTACAGTTATTTTATTAGCAAAACATTTCACCACTTACAGGTTGCTCTCAATCGACATTTCTGCAATGACAACTGTTTTGTCGCAGGACTGCATATTCTTTAGAAGGATGTAATATGAAGATTGTACAAAGTAACATATTTCTTTAGCAACATATGAATAGCACTATACATAAATATAAATATAATATCAGTATAAATATAAGTGCTTTTAACAGATTGTAGCAAAGCACTGAACATTATCAAATAGGAGAATAAAGTGACGGTAATGTATAATTATGAGATTTGTGAGTTTATTCATCAAATGCAGAGATGGTCTCTGTAGTCAAGACGATGATAATCATTAGATGCCCCCAACCTTGGGAGAGACCAGGCTTTGTTGGGTGCAATTCTCCTCTGGCCGGACACCCAGCACTTAACTTCCAGTTCAGTTTTAAGCAAGTGTAAGATTGTACAAAGGACTTATAGTGTATCTGTGTAGTGTATCTATCCATTGGTTCCGGTGATCTGTCCACAAAAAAGCAACGGCCCTAGTACTAAGCCTTGATGTACTCCATATTGGACTTGTGATCGATATGACACGTCCTCATTCACTGCTACAAACTGATAGCGGTCAGATAAGTATGATTTGAACCATGCTAAGGCACTTCCACTAATGCCAATAGAGTTTTCTAGTCTATTCAGTGGTGTAGTCTACTTTTTTGCAGTGGGTATTCTGTCATACATCGCGGAGCGACACCTGTCTCGAAGCAACACCTCATGAACACACCATCACACTCACTAATGCATAGAGTATGCATTTTGAGATTGGCTATGTGTTATCAACATGTCAACATTTTTTTAAGTAATGCAAAACAAATATTTCTAAAAACATCTGGTTCACAGATCACAAGTATCACACAATAATCATTTCAAACATATTTACTCTTCATTTTCAGAAAAAAGTACAGAAAACACA
Organism: Enteromius trimaculatus; assembly: GCA_032361065.1. Taxonomy (NCBI): domain Eukaryota; kingdom Metazoa; phylum Chordata; class Actinopteri; order Cypriniformes; family Cyprinidae; genus Enteromius; species Enteromius trimaculatus. Next base: position 8,555,483 of record JAUMHP010000073.1, on the reverse strand, counting down.
GAGAGATCTTTTGTAGAGTGCCATCAAGATCTACACAAAATGGAACAGTTCTAGGTAGTCTACAGGACTTTCCAGACATTTTTATTCTCCGGGATCTGAGGTGTGCATGGCCTCCTTGTTTGAGTGGCAGAGCGATGGGTTCTCAGCCATGTTTTTACATACTTCCTTGGCTCAAAAAGTGTTACAGGGGGCCCATTGATGTTGAGTAGATCTCTTGTCTGTGCATATATTGTTCATGAGACTGAAGCCCCTTTCACACTCAGCAGTGCTGCAGGGGATG